>PVJC01011470.1:0-41529 GCA_004026665.1 Murina feae | reverse complement strand
GGTGAGTGGGAAAGAGTTGGCGGCTTCCCAGGTCCCTTCTGGGAATCAGGGAGCAGGAAAAGGCTGGCCTGACCACGATGTGGGGTTTTCCCTGCTTTCTGGTGGCTGGAGAAAGATGGGCAGTAGGCAAGCTTGGGGGCAGGCAGCACCCAGCCCTGGTCACAGCTCAAAAAAGAGAACAACATGCAGGGGAGGGCAAGAGTCTGAGAGATCAACATAGAGGGAGTGCCTGCTCCAAACCTCCACAGTGTGCCTGGGAGCAGGCCCCCGGCAGGTAGACACACACAGGAGGACTGCTCCGAGCCTCAGATGTGGCTGGGGGCAGGTCCCCAGTGGTGACACACACACACACACACACACACACAAGGCGCCTGGCAGACTGGGGCCATCATAGGACATCCACTGAGGGGTCCCAGACTGTGAGAGGGGGCAGGCCGGGCTGAGGAACTCCCTCCACCCCGAGTGCACAAATTTTTGTGCACCGGGCCCCTAGTTAGCATAATAAAATTGATTATGGTGGTAAAAAAAAAAAAAAAGTAAAGGGACATATTTAAATTAAAATGAAGGACTACAAAAATGTGATAGTGCGGGGAGTACCAGAAAGATGATCCCCAAAATCTCATGACTTTCTTCCACCTTATTGTTGAGAGCCTCCCTATTCCACAACGCACACCAGCCATCCTTAATGGTGTGTACTAACACACACCAATAGTCCATTTCTCATACTTATAATGGTCTTCTCTTCCTCATCTTATTTCCTCAGGTCTTTTTACTCCTAGCTTTTCCCCCCCTATATGGCCAAATTTGTATATTTCCTCAACTAAAATTTTTCTTCTCCCATTAGAAAGAAGTTTACCCTCTTTCGTAATTTCATGGCAACCAATCTTTACATTTATCACACTGCTTAACAAGTGTTACTTGCCCTTATATTATATGTGCATTTTATTGAATCTATCAGAGTATAAGCTTTTTGAAGATAAAACTTATGCTGATTTATAATATAAGTAGAGGCTCATGAAATTCATGAAATTCATGCATGGGGTGGGGGGGAGGTCACTCAGCCCGGCCTGCAACGATGCAAGTATTCCACTCCCAGCCTGGCCAGAGGCCCTCCACAGCCAGGGTGGAACACTTGCCTCGTCGCTGTGGTGATGAAGCAAGCATTCCGCCAGGCTGCTCATGCTGCCCCCTCTCAGTGGCTGCCCCCCAAGGACTGGGGGACTCTGGAGGGGCTGAGAGGACTGAGTGCTGCCATCTTGTGGCTATGGACACTGCCATCTTTGTGACTGAGTGATGGTTAATTTGCATATTACCCTTTTATTAGATAGGCTATTCAGCAATGAACAATTTCATACAGTGTATACTCAATATGTTTGTTGAATAAGTGAATTGATGTATAGATATGTGGATAATTGTATAGATATATGCTTGATATGATGGATAGATTGAATATATATTTGACAATAGCAAAACCTCAAGTTCAAAAATACCTATTTTTATTACCAAGTACTGAAGTCTTAGTAGACATTTTATAGTGGGTTCAAAAGAAAAAAAAGATTTCTTTAAAAACAAAATTTAATTAAAATGAATTGTATTTAAAAGTGAAACTTTTATGGAGCATTAAAGTTTCTAAGAAAATGTATGTTAATTCTCACAAAGTTTTTTGAGAACCTGAAACAATTGAAAAATATGAAAAGGCATTTTTCTAAAATCTTTGCTTTCTGCTGCTACCTTTTATTGCAACTGTAAGTCAAAAAACATTTTTGAATATTTGTTTTCAGATGTGGTGAAGACAGGAAAATATACAAATATAGTTCTTTAGTTAATAATTTAAAAATCACATATATAATTTAATAACATATTAATAATTAGGATATATATCTAATCTAATAAAAGAGTAATATGCAAATTGACTGTCACCCCGAGACACCCAAGCCACACTCGCCAGCCGATCAGAGCGGCTGTATGCAAATTAACCCAGCCAAGATGGCAGCCAGCAGCTACGGAGCTGGAACAAGCAGGAGGCTTCCATTGAAAATGCCTGACTAGGCCGCCTGGGCCTCTGCTCAAGCAACAATGTTTCAATTATAGAAACCACAGAGCTGAAGCAAACAGGAGGCTTCGTTGCCTGCCTAGGCCTTGGCTCAAAGCAACAGTGTTTCAGTTATAGAAGATAAATAAACTCCAGAAACCTATTTCCAGCCAGCCTCACTGGGACGTTGGGTCAATGGGAGCTGTGGACAGCCTGAAAATGGCCCTCAACACCTCACCCAGGCTCCCCAGGAACCCCAGTAGTGATAGAACCCTGAAGGGACTGTGATCAGCCTGAAAACGGCCCTCACCTCCTCACCCAGGCTCCCCAGGCACCCCAGTAGGGACCCAAAAACTGAAGGGACTGTGGGCAGCCTGAAAATGGCCCTCAGCCCATCACCCAGGCTTGCCACACCCCAATGGGATGAGGGTCCACACTGGGGAGCTTAGCCAGCCTACAAACAGCCATCAGCCCCTCACCCAAGCTGACCAGGAATGCCAGCAGGTGGACATCCTCTGAGGGGTCCCATAGTACAAGAGGGCACAGATCAGGCTGAGGAACCCCCCCAGTGCACAGATTTTTGTGCACCGGGCCCCTATTATATATATAAACTTTGTGCCAAACATTATTGGACATTATTATTTTTATTATTATTGCATTTATAATTCTAAACACTCACAACTTTAAGTCTAAAACCAAATCTGATGAGAAAAATAATAACTTACCTAATTAAGTATGGATCTTTATAATAATTTTTTACATTGAAAGTGTCAATTATTAATACCTTTTAGAATTTTTATTATGGTAATATGTAACATTACTTAAATGTAAATGAAAATGTGTAGATGTTCTCATCTGAGAGACAATCCTATTTAATCTAGTATTCACCTATGAGTAGTGTTATGTTTTCTATCTACTCCAAACAGGTTAAATATTAAATCTTAACTTCTCTTCCACTTCTTAAGCCAAACAAAAAACATACCTATGAAAAATAAGAATGCAGCACTGAATAAAATTGCAAGGAAAAGCAACACTGTGTTTCAGTCACAAGAGAGGAGAGAGAACACCAAGTCAAATGAGCTGGAACTAAGATAAAAACTAAGAGAGCACTTAAGAAAGTGCTCTACCCAACAGTCAAATCCATCTGATTCAGAAGATCTTGAGCAGTCTATTAACTGTGAACTGTTCTGCCCTAATTACTATAGGAAGTTATCATAGAACATGAGAAGAAAGGAATTCACTTAGCTAAGTCGGCAATAAGCACGAATCTCTTAACTCGCAGAACGGCTACAACCCAAAGGGGGCAGTTTTAAAGATCATATCTTACTGAGACTTTAACAAGTATTGCTCCTTCTTCTATCCTAAGATATTGCCATTCTCATATTCTTCATGATTTCAATACACTTATATTTTCCTATTCCTAATGTGTGCATCACATTTTTCCCAGTAATTTGTCTTATTTATTCCATTCGTAAACCTTGTTTGATTGTGAAGACAGAAATGTAACAGACTATGTTGTTCATCCAGAACTTATAACTGGAGAGGCTGCTGAGTGTTTGTGTGTGCTGGGTGGTAAATGCAAATAGAAAGGGTAGAAAAACATTCTGGGAAGAGGTAGCAAATAGTGCAAAAATATGAAAATAAAAAATGAACAAAACCTATAGGAAACTTGAAAAAAAATCAGATTTTTCTGAAGCATAAACCAAAAATCCAAAGAGCTTATATACTTAAATGCACAGACAATAGAGTGTTGAAGGCCTGAGGAGAGGTAGGGGCCAGCTGGAGGAGGGGGAGGGGCGGGACATCTGTAATACTGTCAACAATAAAAATATATATAAAAAGAAAATAAAAAAGAAAAAAGAAAAAACACAAAGTATGAAGCATCAGGCCTGTGGAATGTGGTTTTTGTATCTAGAGGTTAAATAATGAAAAAAGTGTCAGCTGTCAGGATGGCAGGAGTCGGTGTCTTCCCCAGCAGCAAGCCTGGAAAGACTAGACTCTAGTTGAGGTTTCTTGACAGTAGAATGAGTTATGCATTTTTTCTCAGTAAAAAAAGTGACAGTGGGGATACAAAGTTAAAGAAAACAAGAGAAATAGTGATTTGTTGAATAGTGAGCTACGAGGTAGGAAGAATTCATATAAGATAGTCCTCAGTTTTGTTTGGGAGCCTGAATGAATCAACATATCCATCTACCTAGAGAGTTAATCTGGGATAAGAAAACACTGAAAGAGAAAAGGCATTTCTTTATTTTGGATTTTTTGAATTTGTGGGACATCCATCTGACAAGCTCATTTTGGATATGCAGGTTTATCTTATTTGCATTTTAAAAACCTCTAATATCAAGAATAAAGAGTAATTGAAGCTAAAAAGTTTTAAGTCTTCAAAGCAAGGTTGTCATTTATGTAGAAATTTTAAATATGAAAGCGTTTGTTTATTTTTTCAGAATTTTTATTTTTAGAGATTGTAAGTACACAGCTATAAAACGTAAACCACCTGTGCAAATCCATCTGGGACACCCAAGTGTGCAATACCTCCCTTTTCCTGTCACTTCTAGGATCATCGTAAATAACACAGTTTCATTCATGCCCTTCACCTTTTTTAATGATCAACATAAAAGTAAATTCTCTCAAACAGTGCAGCTGAATGTCAGAGCAAACACATCTTTATCTTAAGGAGGTGCTCCAGGTTATAATTTTCTGACAAAAAATAGAGAGCCAAGTCATCTGATGGTATTTCCGGGTACAGTACTTATTTTATCCACTTGGATGACGCTGTAAGAGAAATGCTTGAATGAATCTGAAACCTGGAAGGGAGGTATGGATTTGTGATATAGAGTAAGGTAGGATTAGTTTCATAAACATTTTTGCAGGCACAAGGAGACAGTAATGAATATTGAATTAACCAAAAGCAAATCAGCAAGAAAAACCTGGGACATGAAAGAAAAGGCCAAAATAAAAAAAGTATATATTTTTCTTAAGTAGAATTTTTTAAATGACGAAAGAACAAACTATTAAACTACCCACTATGTGGGCCTCTAGATTTCATGAACACCAACAGTGCTTTATGAATAAAATAAGAAATTTGTTTGCTTTTATTGAACCTCGTTGCTATAGTCTGCTCTTCTTCATAAGTTTGGGTTCTGTTTTCTTTTATATTTTAATATCCCTCTTCCCTGTGGATATATGATTCTGAGTTTGGTATGTGGGAGGAAGAATCACACAGATGTCTGGAATTCTTATCTCTTCTCCCAGTAGGTTTGTTTTTAATTCACTCTCCCACACTTGTACCTCTACCCTCCTTAATAAGAATGAAATCCTTTGTTATTCATTAGCATTTTAATAGAAAAAGAAGACTACAATAATAGTATATGCTATGTCCATATGCTATGTTAAATAGGACGGAGTATTCTGTAATTCCCAGAAGAAAAGTTTCATGCAAACTAAATAGAGCACTGAAATTGTATCGGTATTAGTTATGTCATTATTTTCTTCTCTTGCAGTTATGGTAAAGAGCATCTAAATGCCTAAAATTAACATTTGGTAATTTTGCCTATGGCTTTCCCAAACTCTTTGAACTATTCTAAAGCACAATTGAAAGAAATGTTTCTTATATAGTACAAGCCTAATATGCTAAGTGTCCAGTCGTCAGGTTGGCCATTCAACCAATCAAAGCGTAATCTGCTAATAATATGTTAAGGCTGCTCAACTGCTCGCTATGATGTGCACTGACCACCAAAGGGCAGACGCTCTGATCAGTAGGTTAGCTTGCTGCTGGGGTCTGGCTGATGGGGACTGAGTAAGATGGGCTGGACACGCCCTGGAACCCTCTCATGTCCCTCTCTGGCCCCAATCGTGCACCGGTGGGCTCCCTTGGCCTGACCTGCGCCCTCTCACAATCTGGGCTGAGGGACACTCCCCCACCCGCCTGAGTGCATGAATTTTATGCACCAGGCCTCTAGTTTTAAATATGATGAAATCCTAAAGTAAAATAGCCCTTTCAATGCTCTCTCAGGCTATACAGGGCTGAGTCAGCTATCCCAGTGATAGTCCAAATTTATCACCTTGGAAATGTTCATATAATTAACAGTGTTTCCAAATCTGTCTTTCTCTCTGAAAAGTAAATTTAGTGGAAACTCCTTATCAAATACATTATAGTACACAAAGGTCACTATGAGTCAAATAAATTGCTCGTTGGATATTCAAAATTATGCTCGAAGTTCCATATTGACAAGTATGCTCATTCAGCTTGGAAATGGGTGAACCATCAGGAAAAAGGTAGCTAAAGAACTAATGAAAACCGTGTCCTAATGTACAAGCTTTACTAGTACAAAAGATAAGCAAATATGAAAAGCAAAACTAAGCATCCACCAAGCCATTTTTGATATTTTAACTTATTCTTTTAAAGCATGATTGGAATTGCAACAGTTTTCAGTTAATTTAAGAACTGCCTTATGATTAATATTTGAAGCAGCCAGGCATATAGTCCCAATTTAGAATGGAAAACTCTCCAGCTTTCAAATATCATCAATTTATACTTTCAGTGGGCCTCCACAGACCAGCTTTTAAAAACCCAAGGGTATAGAACTGTGTGCAAAAAGAAGGAGTCTGGATCAATCCTTTCTAAGGACTTTGTTTCTGTATGTGATGAACATTGTTAATCCTTTCTTGTCTTTTATTTTTTAACAACATTCAACATATTTTTAGATTCTTTTCCTTTTTTAAAAAAAAATATTTTTATTGATTTCAGAGAGGAAAGGAGAAAGAGAGAGAGATAAAAACATCAATGATGAGAGAGAATTGTTGATCGGCTGCCTCCTGCATGCCCCCTACTGGGGACGGAGCCTGCAACCCAGGTATGTGCCCCTGACCAGAGTCAAACCCACAACCCTTCCACTGAGCCAAGCCCGAGAGGGCTTTTTTCCTTTTTGAAACAATTTCTTTCCTGAACAACTGTGATAGTACCTGCTTTCCGTTTTCTTCCTAATCCTTTCCTGCCATTTTGTCCTATGTTGGCTTTGCCACAGCAGCTATGCTGAGATACACAATAATAAATTTCACATATTTAAAGTATACTATTCAATAAGTTTGGACCTATGCATCTACCAGTAACACATCCCTACATTTAAGATAATGCACAAATTCATTACCCTCAAAAGTTTCCTAATTCCTCTTTGCAATCCTTCCCTTCAGCCCCTGTGCCTCCCTCTCACTCCAAAGTAATCATTAATCAGTATGCAGTCATTATTGCTTAGCTTTACTTTTCTAAAATGTTATATAAATTAAGTAATATAGTGTGTTCCTTTGCCATCTGGCTACATACTTATTGCAAAATTCATCTACTTATTGTGAAATTTATCTACATGGTTGCATGTATCAACAATTCACTCTTTATTAATTCAAGTGTCACAATTTGTTTATGCTTTTATCTCTTGAATGACATTTGAGTAGTTTCCAAGTTTTTTGTTGTTGTTGTTGTTGTTGTTGTTGTTGTTGTTGCAAATAAAGCTGCTAAGAACATCTGTGAATAAGTCTCTACATGGATATGTACTTTCATTTTTCCTGTGTAAATACCAAAAATTGAAGTGGCTGGGTGATCTGTTAGCTGCATGATCAACTTTTTTAAAAAGTTCCCAAATTTCTTTTCAAAGTTGTTAAACCACTGATTTGCTCAACCATGAGGAAGTCGTGTGATCAGTCTGCTTCAACCCCAGGATCCACTAAGAGACGATGATGTTGGGTACCGAAGGCAGAGAGGGATTCGTGGTGAAGGTCCGCATTGTTTTTCTGACAGCAAAATTCAAAATGTGGCTCAAGGTATACGTTCCATCTACACCAGAGAAGGCAGACCGAGTGGCGAGGCTTTTGTTGAACTTGAATCAGAAGATGAAGTCATATTGGCCCTGAAAAAAGAGAGAAACCATGGGACACAGATACGTGAAGTATTCAAGTCAAACACCGTTAAATGGCCTGGGTGTTGGAGCGGACTGCGCAGACAGTCCTGACACGGCCAGGGATGGCTTTGTCCAGCTTAGAGGACTCCCCTTTGGATGTAGGACGGAGGAGATTGTTCATTTCTTCTCGGGGTTGGAAATCGTGCCAAATGGGATAACACTGCCGGTGGACTTCCAGAGGAAGAGAACGGGGGATGCCCTCCTGCAGTTAGCTTCACAGGAAATAGCTGAAAAGACTCTAAAGCAGTGGTTCTCAACCTCCTGGCCCTTTAAATACAGTTCCTCATGTTGTGACCCAATCATAATATTATTTTCGTTGCTACTACATAACTGTAATGTTGTTCCTGTTATGAATCATAATGTAAATATCTGATATGCAGGGTGGTCTTAGGCGACCCCTGTGAAAGGGTCGTTTGACTGTCAAATGGGTCGTGACCCACAGGTTGAGAACCGCTGCTAAAGAAACACAAGAAAGACTAGGGCAAAGGTATATTGACATTTTTAAGAGCACTTAAGCAGAAGTCAAAACTCACTATGACCCACCACAGAAGCCTCTGGCCATGCAGCGGCCAGGTCCTTACCACAGACCTGGGGCCCGCAGAGGGCATAGCAGCATTGGCAAGGGAGCTGGGTTTAAAGGGTGGGGGGAGTTGCCTATGGCGGAGATTATGGAGGCTATGATGATTATAATGGCTATAATGATGGCTATGGCTCTGGGTCAGATAGATTTGGAAGAGACCTCAATTATTGTTTGTTTGTTTGTTTGTTTTTCAGGAATCTCTGACCACAGATGTGGGATGGTGGCTCTACTTTCCAGAGCACAACTGGACACTGTGTACACATGAGGAGATTACCTTACAGGGCTACAGAGAACGACATTTATAGTTTTTTCCACCGCTCCACCCTGTGAGAGTACATATTGAAATTGGTCCTGATGACAGAGTAACTGGTGAGGCAGATGTCGAGTTTGCAAGTCATGAAGATGCTGTGGCAGCTATGTCGAAAGATAAAGCAAATATGCAACACAGATATGTGGAACTCTCCTTGAATTCTACAGCAAGAGCAAGCGGTGGTGCTTATGGTAGCCAAATGCTAGGAGGCATGGGTTTGTCAAACCAGTCCAATTATGGTGGCCCAACCAGCCAGCAGCTGAGTGTGGTTATGGAAGTGGCTATGGCGGCCAGAGCAGCATGAGTGGATATGGCAGCCAAGGAGCAGTGAACAGCAGCTACCACATTAGTGGAAGTTGCGCATCTGTGGGAGTGAACGGAATGGGAGGGATGTCTAATATCAGTGGTCGGGGAGGGGGGGGATGTAGTTGATCCTTATCACTGACTCTTGGTCAACGTTATTTTAAAGAAGAAGAAAAAAAACTTAACAGTTTTGCAATACCAGCTTGTGATTTATGCTTACTCTAAGTGGAAATCAGAATTGAATTAAAGACTCAAAGGTTCATTATTTTTTAACACAAATATTCATCTAGGATGTAACAACTAAGTTGAGTAAACTATAACTGTGAAACAATTTTTAGCTTTTCTCAAGTTCTATTGTAGGATGTACTTAAATAGTAAGTATATTTTGGTTTAAGAAGTTGAATTATGTTAAATGTTGCTCTTACACCACGTCATGTTGAACACTGTTTGTGGAAGCATGTTGAAAAACATGCATTTTTTGTAAAACTCAATATAGGAACTGTGTCTACAATTAAAAGGGAAGTATTTGGCATGTTAATTCTAGTTTCACTAATAACTTCCAAGCATGTAAGTTTAAGCTTTTTTTAAGTTAATGGGGAAATTTTGAGACACAATACCAATACTTTAGGATTTTGGTCTTGGTGTTTGTATGAAATTCCGAGACCTTGATTTAAATCTTTCCTTGTATTGTAATTTCCTTTTAGGTGTATTGTGCTAAGTGAAACTTGTGAAATAAAATGTTCTTTTAAAAACTGCAAAAAAAAATTGTTAAACCATTTAAAATCTACCAGGAATGTATCCAAACTCTTTTATTCCATATCCAAGCCAACACTAGGTATGGTCAGACTTTTAAATTTTAGACATTTAAACAAATGTATAAGATTATCTTAATGTGATTTCAATTTGCATTTATTTCACTAACTTTTCATTTACTTACTTGTATCTGCATAGCATGCTTAGTGAAGTTCCTACTCAAATCTATACTGCATTTGTAAGCAGCTTGTTTTCTTATTAATGGTTTGTGAAAAATATTTATATATTTAAGAAACAAGTCCTTTATCAGACATTGAATTTGCAAATATTTTCTCCCAACCAGTATTTTGTCTCTAAATAGTGTCTTTATAAGAGCAAAATTTATTAATTTTGATAAAATCCAATTTATTAATCCTTTGTCATGTGATCATGCTTTTGGTGCTCTCTATTAAAAAAAATATTTGTCTGATGCAAATCACAACATTTTCTCCTACATTTTGTTCTATAAGTCATATAATATTATGTTTTACATTTAGGTCCATAATTCATTTTGAGTTACTTTTTTAAAATATGATTATTGTTGTGGATTAAGGTGTTGCTTTAGCAACATTTGTTAATTAAACAATCTGATCATTTACTTGGGTTTTCTGTAGTTTTTCTTCACCAATATTTTGTGGTTTTCAGTTCTTAAACATTTTTGTCATACATACCACTAAGCACTTTATTTATTTGATGCTGTTTTAAATAATACTGTTATTAAACTTACATGCTGTAAATATCCATTGCTAGTAATGGACATAATATTGATTTTTGTACTGATCTTGTATTCTACATCTTTGTCAAAGCCACTTATTGTTTCCATTAGATATTTTATAGAATTTTCCACACAGATAATTATGTCATCTACAAATAAGGACAGTGTAACTTTTTCCCATCCTGGATGTCTTTTTACTAATTTATTTTGCACTAGCTAGACTTCTCAGTACAACATCAAATAAAATTAGTGAGAGCAGAGGTCAACTTCTTGGTTTGAAATTAAGAGAAAAAGCATTAAGCATAATTTTTTGCAGAATGCACCACCAGGTTGAAAAGTTTTATTCTTAGTTTTCTGAAAGTTTTTTATTGGTAGTTGATGAATATCTTTTTATGTTTTTGTTCTGTAATTATTGAGAAAGAAGCTGTCAAAAATCAATGCTAACCCTATCAGTTTCATCAACAAAGCATTTGAGTATAAATACCAATTTCCAATTTAATAACTCCTGAATGGCTGTCAGAGGATATCCAATAGTTAATATGGCTGTAGCAGTCTGGGTCCAATTAGGAGGCAGACTAACTTGAATGGAGACATGGTGAAAGAAATATCCTGTTTTTCACAGAGCGTATACTGAAGTACGTGTTGAGAGCTGAGAGGCAATAAATTGATAACTGATCTGCCCCCTTCTTGGCTATTCAGTTTATATATGCACTCTTCCATTTACATTTTCACTCTCTTGCAACAGCACAACCTAACAAGGCACATATATCCCTCTCTCAGGAGAAGTTCTCACCCTTCCCTAAAATGCAATGACGCACAGTCCCAACAGATTTTGTTTCCATTGCAGACAATATTAATTGCTCCCCACATTTAGTCATGGTCCCACTGAGTATTGTTCTACCTAAAGATTAAACCACAAAGTTAAACTTCCATAACCTCTGCAGAAAATATATTTTTATCAAGAAATAGGAAGGAAAAGAATAGAATGATTAATATATACAAATACGAAAATGCATATAAAAAGCATAGGAAAAATGTGCAAGGTAGCTGTAGTCCCTATTTCTCTTATTTGTCCTAAGATCATAGTTGATCTTTATGGTTTTCTTCTTTACCCATTCAATATTTCCCTTGCCTTCAGCCAGAATCTCAGCTCCTCTGTTTTATTTAGCTGGAGGAATGAGAGTGACCTGTATACTGATTTCCAAATGGTTTGGAGTTCTGAGTCACCCTGCCTTTTCTGGTCAGTGTAGTTTCCGTTAACATTTACTATTAGGCATGGCAGTCTGAGAGGCACTAGGAGAATCCCCTCGGTTCAGATACAGTCCTCTGTACCTACCTGCATGTGCGGTAGCAGCCTTGAGTTCTTCTTGATAATTAGTATCAATCATTTTAGCCAGTACATTATCTCCTTTTTTACCCTTTTGATTCAGTGTCAAAAAGAACCCAAAATGGCCAGATGAAAGCTTCAACTTCTGATTCAATGAAGCCATTATTCTACAAGGTGGAAGCATTCTCCCCTTACAGACTAAGATCTTCAAGCCAGCAGAGACCACTGATGCCAGAGTAAAAAGCACTTCAGGTCACCAGGAATATGCCTCAGTGGGGAGCCAGTGTCTAGTAATCACTGAGAGGTCTAAGTATTTCTTCCCCCGACAAAATTCACTTAATAAATGGATGCCTGACAATCTTCTTAAGGGAGGCTTGAAGTAGGATTTGCAGTGTGTTCTTGCATCAATAGTTCAATGTCCTCCTTCCAGGGGACCAGAATTCCTACAGTCAGGACCCCTGGGTCTCTGAATGGATTTGCATCTGGAAACTTGGTGAGAGGATATAATTCTCCACTTTGGCAACCCAAAGAAAAGTTTCTTTTTACTAGATGCAAAGTTTGTCACAGGATGTACATCGAGCAATATGCCAGTGGGCTGTTCATTTATGTCATCCCTGGAGACATTGTGATCAATTAGCCACCACTAAAGATCTCTGCCGGTCAATGCGTTCTAATGACTGGCATGTCCCTGTTTCCCTTTATGGTTCATGTGACCGCCTTCCCTTTGAGAATTAAGAGCTGCTGAGTGGCCTCTGCTATTCTGAGACTCTATCATTCTTTTTTGAAGCTGGGGAGCCAGTTTGAATGATGGCATCCCCTAGAGACACAGCTGATCTACAGTGGAAAGCATCCACAGCGCCTTGCAGAGATGTTCCTGCCACGAGCGTGTTTACCACTGCCTGAGTAAGGAGAGTGTTTCTAGGTCTTTTCAGGGAGCGAGGTTATGGGATGGGTGCACTGGTCACACAATTTAGCCCAATATTTCCATCTCCCTGAGACGTAGGATTCCCTTGTCATTTCACGTCAGGAAAGCTCTGGCATCTCAGTCTCATGAATGGATTTTACAATTGAGTTTATATGCACTCTAATAACCAAGTGGTTAGGGCCACACCCAACTGCACAAGTTAATGCATTAAATCTGGAAACATTAAGTGCATCCATATCAATTAATTCAGCCCATTCTAGTGTTCTATTATGCCCTCTTTGGTTTAATATCCTTAAAATATACTTGCACATATTTCTGCTGATGTATTTTAGCAAGGTCTTGCAACCTTTCAATGTATAAGCTATTTCCATTTCTTCCTGGAGTGTGAAAAAAAGGAATACCTGTGCTGCTGGAGTATGATGAGATTTAACGTGAGTTATGAACATAGTGGCGACAGGATGGCTTTAATGTGTCTTGAAGAAAATGAACAATGTCTTTCATCATGATGGGTTATTGCAGAGTGTTCAACATGAGGTTTTCTAATCTCCTTGGCCCTTGGAGGGAACGCTCCTTCTACTCATAAGGGTGTCTCAGCATGACGAGGGCTTTCAAGATAGTTAGTTTCATCTGGATCCAATGAGATGTCTCCTTTTTGAGTTTCCGGATTTAATTATTTCCTGATTAGTGCCTTAATTTTGACATGAAAAACTAAGAGAGACTTAATGCCACTGTCATTGTAATACAGCAACTCCCATGAATGAAAATTGTGTTTGATTTTCAGCAATATCAGCCCCGTGGCAATGAGACGTAAGAGATTCTTTTAGGGCTGACATGAAAGCTGTCTGATTATCACAGTTAAAATTCAGGTGCTATTATGCCACTTCAGGTAACATAAGAATCTCCCAACAGTGTACTTCGATCTCTCTTCTCCTGACCATTGAGATATTTTTGCTGTGTATTTTATTTGCATATAGACTAAAAGGTAGATATTGTTTTTATAATAAAGTTATTATTTTCATTTTAAACAATAACAACTTTTAAAAGGATAAAAAGTCTTTATATTTATACTAGAGGTCTGATGCACGAAGATTTGTGCAACCATAGGCCTTCCCTCCCCTGGCTGCTGGCACCGGTTTGTCTCCGGCACCCGGGACCCGGGCCTTCGCTCTGGGCTGGCTGCTGCCCTCTTTGTCAAGTTAATTTGCATATTCCCTACTTATTGGCCTTGGGCACTGCCACATTTGTTGCGCAGTGATGGTCAAGTTGCGTATTTCATCTTTACTAGACAGGATGCATAGCTACCATTTCCAGTAATCTTTATCTCTTTATGTATATCCTTTTTCTTCTCCTTGAAGGACTTCATTCAATATATTTGATATTGCTAGTTGACTGTTAATTAATTCTTTAAGCTTTTGTATGACTGAAAATATCTTTATTTCTATTTTATACTTTAAAAAGTATTTTTCCTGGGTATATATTTAGAGGCTGTCGGGTTGTTGTTTTTTAAATTTGTATTATTTTGTTTTTATTTTCTTTTAGCACAGACAATGTCTAATCAGGATAATGCAATGTGTTCTGTCTTTTGTGCTGTGTTATTTCTGATTTAAATCTGCTGTGATTCCTTTCTTGTCTCTATGCATGTAATCTGTCATTTTGTACTAGATGGTTTTAAAATATGCTCTTTATCCCTGTTGAGTCTGTTTTTATCTGTGGGTTAATAGTTTTCATCATATTTGAAGTATTCACATATTATTTCTTCTCTTTTATTAATTGCTTGCTCTCCTTTTCTTAGAGGACTCCAATTAAATTTACATTAGGTCACTTACTTTTTCTCCAGAGCTTACTGATGCTTTACTTATCTTTTTTTTTTTTTTTTGGTCTATTTGTATTTTATTTGGTATATTTTCTGTTGTTGTGTGTTTAAGTTTATTTATCTTTCCTTCTACTCTATATTTTATCTTAAACATTTTGGTTTTCACACCTAAAATTGCAACTTCCATTTTTATATCCACTTATATCTAAACTTGTTTAATATTTCCTCTAACTTTTACCACCTACACAAGACCATACATTATTTGCTCACTCAATCCATAAACCTCACCTTTAATTATATTCTCTTTGTTCACCAAAAGATATTTGGGATACATTTATACTAAAATAGTTATTTGTCTTTTTAAAATTGAAATTCAAGTGAGTGTCCTATATTTTATCTGGCATTCCTAATAGCAAACTGCACCTCATGACATTTCCTAACGACTTTACTGATTTTATTTACATACTAAGCACTGATCCCTAATAAACCTCCTATGTCCTTTATGGAGTTAATTGTTAGTAACCTGTCTTCTCCCACTAGAAAGGAAGCTCTGTGAGGGTAAGTATTTGCACCTGGTTTTCCCACTGCTGTATTTCATGATGGACAATCCCAACACATATTGGAGTTTTCAAAAACTTTGATGAAGGAATAAACAAATGTTATTAATTAATTAATTGATTGATTTTTGCAAAAGTTCTTCTTGAAAGATAAAATGGAGGCTGAGAGGAGATAGAAGAAGCTAAAACAGAGGCTGTTGTACAAATCCCAGTGCTTTCTTTTCATTATCTTCCACTTTCCTGATTACATTTCAGAAAATACTATTTAGAAGTGGACAGTGATAAACTTGTGGTTTCCTGAGCACTTAGTTTTAAGCTGAATGTCCTACTAGAAACAGTCATCTAATGGAATGAGCCATTTACTTTACATTTGGTTTATTTTTGTCCTCTAAGATGCACTTTTCTTCTGACTGTTTCTGTGAACCACTTTTTCTTTACTCAACAAGGAGAACTTTAACAAACTTGACTCATTGGTGCCCTGGTTCAGACTGAAGGGTGATTGGAAGGACAGTTTCTTGCACAAAGGAAAGGGTGATGTTTAAATTTCTTTTCTTTGTTCCTTTGAAAGTCAACTGTATAAATCCTGCTATCTATGTAATGAGTCTTGTGAGCTTGGATTACACGTAAGGATTCCACAAAGAGAATATTGTATTACAGTTTCTTTCTCTAGTTTCTAAATGTCAGCATTGATATTACCAGGCAGCATAAAGATATCAATCATCAGAAAGCTTATCGACTGTTCAAAATAGTTCTATCAATATCTAATTTACTGTCTGATCTAATGCACAATGAGCCAGTGCAATGGCAATGTACTGGTTCTGTCTTTCAGGATATCTCATCTTCCCTCTATAGACAATGAGAAAAGCCCTAAGTTTATCCATGGACGCTATACACAGATTCTCTTTATGTGTTAAAAGAGAAAATGTTAAAGAAAAATACTAACTTTTCTGTTCTTGTTTCACCATAGGTTAGAGTTTAAAATGATTGTGTACCTGTCATCAGTTTTATTTTAAAAAAGAAACAAGGATTTAAAAAAATGTTCTATAAAAGTTGTTATTGAACCCATGAATAGAAAACCTTTGCTCATCACTTATAAGGAATTATTGCTGATTTTCAACTACATATCTAACTCTCTTTGCAACTGTGACATTCAGTTTGATAAAGTTCCTCAAAGGGGCAATTTGAACAAAGGTTAAAAGTAGCTTATACACTTCCCAGAGTTCATATCTGGCTCCTGGTCTTTCTCTTTCCTTCTCTTCAGTTCTCCCATGTGTACAGCCACATTTTTGTATTGAGTGAAAAGAGAGAATCTTACCCAAATTGTAGTTAGAGAATTATCAATTTTGGTGGGAAGAGTATTTTATTACACAAAATGGGTCATCATAGCTAAAGGACAACTCTATCATTCATAAAATCTAATTTACCAAAATAATTTTGATCACTGATATGTGTTTTGGGCCCTGGCTTAGTCATTGTGGGCAAAACAATCAATCAACATACCTAGAGTTCAGTGGTCCAGTAGAAGAGAAGCACAGAAGTTCAAAACGTCATAGCTAATCTGAGCTTGCAGATATCTTCTCGTATGCATTCCATTTTCTGCTCTATATAATTTGGCAAGTGTTTAGTAATTGAAGAAGCCCATTTGCAGACATGTTAAATCTTTAGAAACTATTTCCTATATGAGCACAAGTAAACAACGGATGGCCTTTGGCTCCATTGTCCCCAACTTGCTTGCTCACGTTTCACCCCTCTCGAATGAGGGAGCAGACCACCTGCGCTACCGTGACGTTCCAAATTGGAGGCTTAAGCTGACCGACAATCTTTATGTAAAATAGTGTGTGTTAGATTGAGAGCTGAACAAAATGTTGGCAGGAACAGACTTTTCTTTCCTCCTATGCTAAAAAAGAAACATTGTAATTGTTGAAAACATTCCTCAGTTCTCAGTGTTTACCTCAGGGATGCAAAAGCATTTCGTCGTCACTTGGCACCCATTCATTTCAGAAACCTTACTGAAAAAATATATATATATATAACATAGGCAGACATCCAGGATATCAGCAGAGGGCATTATGGCACAAATATGATATTTAAATACTGACTAAAATAGTATACTTTCTGCTCAAACTCAGAAAATACATATAAGATCCTCCAGCTATGTTGGAGGGCACTTATCTAATCTAATAAAAGAGTAATATGCAAATTGACCATCCTTCCAAGACACCCAAGCTATGCCCACCAGAAAAGTCACACCCACCAACCAATCAGAGCAACTGTACGCAAATTAACCCAGCCAAGATGGCAGCTAGAAGCTACGGAGCTAGAGTAAACAGCAGGCTTCCGTTGCAACTGCCTGACTAGGCTGGTGGGCCTCTGCTCAAGCAACAATGTTTCAATTATAGAAGCCACAGAGCTGAAGCAAACAGGAAGATTCATTACCTGCCTAGGCCTTGGCTCAAAGCAACACTGTTTCAATTATAGAAGATAAATAAACCCCAGAAACCTGATTCCAGCCAGCCCTCTCTGGGACGTTGGGTCAATGGGAGCTGTGGGCAGCTTGAAAATGGCCCTCAGCCCCTCAACCAGGCTGCCCAGGCACCCCAGTAGGGACCCAAAACCCAAAGGGACTGTGGGCAGCCTGAAAACAGCCCTCAGCCCATTACCCAGGCTTGCCACACCCCAATGAGGTGAGGGTCCACACTGTGGGCCTTTGCCAGCCTGAAAACAGCCATCAGCCCCTCACCCAGGCTGGCCAGGCATGCCAGCAGGTGGACATCCCCTGAG
Source organism: Murina feae (assembly GCA_004026665.1). Classification (NCBI taxonomy): domain Eukaryota; kingdom Metazoa; phylum Chordata; class Mammalia; order Chiroptera; family Vespertilionidae; genus Murina; species Murina feae. The sequence goes on along the minus strand of PVJC01011470.1, from coordinate 23,443 downwards.
GGGTCCCAGACTGTGGGAGGGCACAGATCGGGCTGAGGGACCCCCCAAGTGCACAAATTTTTATGCACTGGGCCCCTAGTTTACACTAATAAAATAGAAATATGCAGATTAGTGTCACTCTGTTATGCCCACTAGCCAATCAGGATGAGTATGCAAATTAACCAGGCAAATATGACATCTAATTTGCATATTCAGTTGTGGAGAGAAGACTGAAGATGACTGAAGACTGAAGAGCCTTGGCTTCTCCGCTGCAGCTGGAACAAAAAAGCCAAGCCTCACTGCTGCAGCCACTGTGACCAAACCGAAGGCCTGGGTATCGGGTGCTGTAGGAAAACCGGTGCTGGCAGCTAGGCGAAGGAAGGCCTACTGCAAGCATCTTCATGCAGCAGGAATCTAGTGTTTAATAAAAGCCTGACCTTTCTAAAGGAGGGACATGGAAATCCTTGAAGGTTGTCCTTGAAGATTGTCCTGTTAGAGGAAAGATTGTTGGTGGGAAAATTTGAGCTTCAGCAGCTTCATGATTTATTCTCCAAGTAAACAGCTGGCCATTAAAGCATGAAAGTTGCTATGATATTTGGTCACAAACAAAACGGTTTAAATAGAAGCTACCCGCCCTGACCGGTTTGGCTCAGTGGATGGAGCGTCTGCCTGGGGACTAAAGGGTCCCGGGTTTGATTCCGGTCAAGGGCATGTGCCTGGGTTGCGGGCACATCCCCAGTGGGGGGTGTGCGGGAGGCAGCTGATCGATGTTTCTCTCTCATCGATGTTTCTGACTCTTTGTCCCTCTCCCTTCCTCTCTGTAAAAAGTCAATAAAATATATTTAAAAAATAAAAAATAAAAAATAAATAGAAGCTATCCTGTTTCCCCGAAAGTAAGACAGTGTCATGTATTAATTTTTGCTCCCAAAGATGAGCTAGGTCTTATTTTCAGGGGATGTCTTATTTTTCCATGAAGAAGAATACAGTACACATTTATTGTTGAACAAAAAAAAGGAAATTTATTACCTGTGTGTCCACACAATGTGCCCAACTCCTGCCCAGTGTGACTCACTGTCTAATTGTGAGTCAGCCAGACTCCATCAGGGCAGAGTGAGCAGCAGGTGGCAGCTTGTCCTGGCAGTGGTGCAGGCTCTCTGATTAAAAGAGAACTTGCACTTTCTGTCTGCTCCAACTGTGCTGCGGCCAACAGTGAGGTGCGTGGCGGCACCAGCTGCTATGGCCCAGAGTCCAGAGTTACAGTAGCTACAGGGGGGCTTATTATCGAGGAGGCCTTATGTTCTGGGGATGCCTTATTATCAGAGGGGTCTTATTTTCAGGGGGTGCCTTTTATTTCAGCGAGAGGCAAAACTGTGAGTAGGTCTTATTTTGGGGGATGTCTTACTTTCGGGGAAACAGGGTAGATGGCTTTGCTGCTACAACACAGTAAAGTCCTCCAAAATTTAATTGTTTAAAACAGCAATTTGTTTCACATGTTGGAAGGTCAGCTGGGGTTGGCTGATCATAGCTGAGCTTGGCTCAGCCTATTCACCCTTTATCCTTGACATCTGTCCGCCTCTGCAGACCAGCAGGCCAGCTAGCACGTACCTTCTCATAGTGATGTCACAGCAAAGGAAACCTCCATGGTTTCTTCAGATGTGGTCTGAAGAGGCATCCTCTTATGTCTTCCTCCACAATGTAGTGGCTAACGCAGGTCACACAGTCAATTCCAGAATCAAAGGTTAATAAAACTTACTCTGCTTCTTTAGGGGAAGGAGATTCAGTAAACAGAGGGGTAAAAGTGCCAATTAGTGCAATTTTCCTAGGAGTCAATAGAAATACTGGTGTTCTCTCTCCTCAGAAGCCTTCAAACTGTTCTAAAAAACTCACCTCTGATTTCTAGCCAAACCACATGGAGATGGTATTCATTTTCTATTGCTGCTGTGAAAACTCATAAAAACTTAAGGGCTTAAAGCAACAGAAGTTTATTTCATTTTTTCATTACAATTGACATTCAATCTTATTTTATACAGTATTAGTTTAAAGTGTGGAGCATAGTGTCTGAACTATGATTTACAATGCGATCCTCCTGACAATCCTAGTACCTGTCTGGCACCATATGTAGTTATTACATTACCATTGACTCTATTCCCTCTGCTGTACTTCACATCCCTGTGACTGTTCTGTAGCTACCAATTTGTACTTCTCAATCCCTTTACCTTTTCCCTCCAATCACCTCGGGCAACCCTCTGTTTGTTCTCTGTATGTATGAGTCTAGTGATAGAAGTTTACTTTCTTTAGTTCTGTAGAACAAAAGTTCAACACCCTGTTACTGGGTTGAAATCAGAGTACAGACAAGACTGTCTTCCTTCAGAAGCTCCAGAAGAGAATTCATTTCCTTGCCTTTACCAGCTCCTACAAGCCGTCTGTATTCCTTGGCTCAGGCCCCTTCCTTCACCTTCGAAGCTGACAAATTCAACCATCCTTCTGGTTCTTACCTGTTTCAGTCCCTTTTCAGGGCATGTTCTAGCTCTGATTCTTTACCTGGATAATCCAAGATAACATCCCTCTTTTTCTAATTTAAATTCTTTATTGTTTAAAGTATTACGTGAGTTTCTTTTTCCATTGATTGACCTCTCCCGGGCTGCTCCCATGCCCCAGAACATGCTCTCACCCCTCTACAGTATTCCATTGTGTAGATGTACCACAGTTTTCTAATCCATTCATCTGCTGATGGGCACTTAGGCTGTTTCCAAAGCTTAGCTATGGTAAATTGTGCTGCTATGAACATAGGGTGCATATATCCTTTCTGACTGGGGTTTCTAGTTTCTTGTGATATATTCCTAGAAGTGGAATCAATGGGTCAAGTGGGAGATCCATTTTTAGTTTTTTGAGGAAACTCCATACTGTTCTCCACAGTGGCTGCACCAGTCTGCATTCCCACCAACAGTGCAGGAGTGTTCCTTTTTCTCCACATCCTCACCAGCACTTGTTGTTTGTTGATTTGTTGTTGATGATAGCCATTCTGACAGGTGTGAGATGGTACCTCATTGTTGTTTTGATTTGCATCTCTTGGATAATTAGTGACTGAGCATGTTTTCATATGTCTCTTGGCCTTCTGTATGTCTTCTTTCAAAAAGTGTCTATTTAGGTCCTTTGCCTATATATATATATATTCTTTATTGTTTAAGTATTACGTAAGTCTCCTTTTCCCCCATTGTTCATTGGTTATGCTCTTATGCATGCATACAAGTCCTCTGGTTGATCTCTTATTCCTCATAGAGTCACAATTTATAATAGCTAAGATTTGGAAACAGCCTAAGTGCCCATCAGTAGATGAGTGGATTGGAAAGCTGTGGTACATCTAAAGTCAATCTTTTTAAAGTTGGTTGATGTGCACCTTTGTTTTCATCTGAAAACTTAATTCAACTTTGCCATATAAACTTTAGCAAATTCACAGAATCTAACATGAACATTTTTTTAAAGGGGCATCAATCTGCCTACTGTTAAAAAATAATATTGCCCATTAAACTTGCTAAAGAACAGCAAGGAACACTTTTTGCAAGGGAGCTACTACAATGGGATTTCATGGTAGGGAATCATTTGTTGTAATACTTAGCTATCATATGTTGTAATACTTTAAGCAAAAAAAAAAAAAAAGAGAGAGAGAGAGAGAGAGAGCTAGGACTAAACTCAATACAAGGAAACTGGGAATTTATAGCTAAGGATCAACTGAGGGGGCAGTAATGCAAAAGTGCTAAGAAGAAACATTAGGGGTTCATTAGGGGGATTTCTACCTAAACAAACCTAAGAGAATTCTTACTGAAGGCAGGTCAGAGTGATCAGCCACATGTGGGAGATAGTGAAGGCTGTGGTACCCAATCAGATATTCAGGGTGTAGGATTCTGGCTACAATGACTTAGAATTCTTGCTCATATTGGGACAGGCAGAGACTGACACAGAACCCCAAAGTTGGGAAATTGGTTCGGAGGAGCCTGACTATAAGTTAGTCAAGAAGAGCATCTTTATCACTACCACAGAGATCATATCGTTTTATATTACTAGCACTTTCTAAGAAACAGGAGTGTGTACGTGCTCAGAGGATGCTGAAGTATTTATTTGATGTACCTCCCTTTTGTCTTAGTTTATTTTTTTAAATAACATTTATTACTATTCTAATTATAAAAGTAAATTGTGTTCATAGTGAAAATTTAAATAGAGAAATAAAGAACACTAGAGTGAAAACAATCTTGCCAATTAGATATCTACTTTTAATGATTTTGAAAATATACTTTATATACAAAACATATCTTTATATCCAAATGTTCTCATTATAGTCAGCTGGATAGTGTGTAATCAGTTCATCAATCTGTCTTTTGGACTGAAGGAATTGTTCCTAGTGTGATTAGGAGACAGATTAGAACACAAGGACAAATTGGAGTATTATTAGTGGCAGTGGGGGTGGGTATCTTTGACAATGTAATCATCTGGAAAAAACAGATTGTCAGTCATGGCAACAGTATTCAAACTGTATACGCTTGCCTTTTTTTGCTCCTGTCTACATTCAGTTGTGGTGGAGTAAATGAATTTCTAAGGGAGCATAGATGTGCGTAAGATAGGAGTGGGGACTGTTCCGTCGGACCTTCCGTGAGAGTAGGCCAATAATTTTTGCAGGATTTATGAAAAGCACTGTCCATTTTTTTCTAATTTAGCAATTTCATTCCTCAACAGAGTATAAATCAAACCCAGAAATATAAAGGTCATACTGTGGCTAATTATCCCAATTGTATCATTAATGGTATGGAAGAGACAAGGTGCATTTTCTAGCAACCAGTTATTATTTCTGGAAGGTTGATCCTACAATTCAAGGAAAGAGAACACAAATAGAAATAAAATCTTATTCATTTTTTGACTAAACAACTAAACATAGTAACTGAAAGATGGCATAAATCATGACCCAGGTATTAGAAAGCATGAAATTAAGAGAAAACATACTCCTTCCCCTGCTTTTCTCATGCAAACCACCTCCTCTCTATCCTCGGTATCATGGTGCAAGGTCTCATTATATCACACCTCATAAGTGGCATCCTGGCTAAGCAGTTCTCATCCCAATACCTGGCATCATTGACTAGTAATGGTAACAAAATTATTTTGTTCTAAAATTCAAATATTACATCTTTCTCTTAATTTAAACCAATTAATGCAGTGAAGAATAAACTACGTTTCTTAGTTAATTAGAAGATCTTTAAAATATGCCCCCTTAGTCATTCTACCTTAGCTGTTGCCACTCGCTTGCCAGCACTCTCTATTTAGCCTTATTACACTATTTGCAAATTTAAGAACATTACAGCTACAAAGCATTGTGCTTTTCCACAGGCTGCCATATCTCCAGGAAAAGGCCAGTATTCCATTTTTCCTTAGATCAAATTTCCACATATTTTATTTTAGAGCTTAAACACCTTTTCTTCCATGAATTTTCCATGACCCCAAGCCCATTCAGAAATGTCTTTTCTGAATTCCTATAAATCATTGTGCAAAATAGAAACATATAGTTATCAATAATATTACTACTGATTTTTATTTTCTCTCTTCTATTAGTATCTAATCTTCTTGGAAGAGGCACTATATCTTATTTTACTTAAAATTCAGATATGTATAGTTCCAAAATTAGGAATAATTTTTCATCCCAAAACATATGAATCAGTCACTGAGTCATTGTTTAACATTCAAAAGTTATTACCCCCACAGAATCTATTATACTTCAACGATATTCTTTATGAAAGGTACTTTTCTGGAGAAATTGAAGACTTCGTGGAAGATTTTTTTTATGTGAAACACGTTTTAAAAGACATACTATAGTGCTGTATGCAAATAGTCGTTCTTTAAAAAGAGGTATTTAGCAGTGATTGAGTGATACTGAGACCCATGATTATTTTAAGTCACACTTCAGAGACTTCCAAATTAGAGACACATCAAAGGTATTAATTGGAGACACATCTCATTTTAAATAATTCACTCAGTAATGAGTTAAGGTACTTAAGGCATGTACCGTATTTTCATGTCTTCCTAACTATTGAGTTTATTATTTTAGGCACATACATTCTTCAGACATGAGTCTTGTGGCTTTAAGTATTTAACAAAAGATTTAATAAATATCCTGGTACCAATGCTAAAATGACAAATGCCATATTGGAGTGGAATGTGCACATTGAGATGGAGAAAACTGATTTATAATGCATTAAATATTCAGTGTTAATTGGAAAATTGGAAAGTAATTTTTAAAAAATATATTTTATTGATTTTTTTTACAGAGAGAAAGGGAGAGGACTAGAGTTAGAAACATCAATCAGCTGCCTCCTGCACACTCCCCACTGGGGATGTGCCCGCAACCAAGGTACATGCCCTTGACCGGAATAGAACCTGGGACCCTTGAGTCTGCAGGCCGACGCTCTATCCACTGAGCCAAACTGGTTAGGGCAGAAAGTAATTTTTTAATCCAGGTTATTGTTTAGTCTTTTTGAATGGAGAAGAGACATAAATTGCAGTTCTGCTCATACTTGTTCATAACTTCTACCTAGACCAGACAGCTGTCTCCAGATCTCAAAGGAATTTTGCTGATACTGTGGGACATACAATCAAGCAGGTTTAGAGATACTATAGTAAAAATGAATAATAGAAGCTGGAGCAATTCCAGGAGGGTACTGTGATAAGAATCCGAGAAAGAGACATGGAATTATTCTTAGAACATACCACTGTGAAGGTACAGAAATAGCAGTTTTGGCAGAGGACAAGAACTAAAATCTAGATGAATCTAGCACTAAGGTGATTCATGGATATGAAGATTATTCGAAGTTATGAAGACCATCATATCCTTATAATCTATATAGAAAGAGAAGACATTCCTAAGGGCTACAATTCTTATGTCTATCTAGTTAATAACCAGTCATTATTGAGAAGAAACTCTTGTGAGGTTTTTATGACTAGGATATAATTATTAAAATTATTCTAAGCAACTCATTAGGTATGTAGAATATGACTTGAAGGGTTGAAATTCCTGTAGTAAGATCATACATCAGTAATTCATTGTCATATCAATAAGTAATATATAATATAAATAATATATTCAAAATACCAGGAGAAAAGTACCAATTAACCTTGTTACAATAATTATACCAATAGTAGATTTCATACACAAAACAAAATTGGAAATCAGAATACTATAGAATAATTTATCGGGAGGGAAAAACCTTACTAACTTCAAATTTTATACCTAGGAAAACTAACTTTGAGAAATGAGAATGAAATAAACATGGCTTATGATAAAACAAACAAGCAAACAAAACAAAAAATAAGAAAATACTGACAGAATTTACTGTAGATATATCCTTAACTGCAGAAAATCCCAAAAGATATATATTAGAAAAATAGAAAATAATCATAAGGGGAAGAAGCTACAAGAGAAGAAATGGTGAATACAAAAAAATTTAAATGGTAGTAAAAAAAAGGTAAACATCAGGGTAAATCTAAAGAAATGTTGGCTGAAAATGATAATAGTAATATTACTTAGTTAGTGAGGTTGAAAAACATAGAATTAAAATATACCAGCAAAAATTTTAGTATTAACAATAATCAGAATTTAAAAACTCTAATTTGTTTAAATTTACAAGGACAATAGCATATTATTTAATATTAAATGTTGTTATAATAGACATTCCAGTAAAATGTCTATGAAAATCTGTAACTTCCAGAATAATAGGAGAAAAGCAATATAAAGGGAATATCAAGCAAATCAAAATAATTCAAGAAAACAGAAAAATAATTATTGAATGAAATTAGTCAAAGATTATAAGGTTAAAAAATAAAGACATGCATACATGTGATTTATACCAATTAATGAATTAATTCTATAGCTAGCAAAGTTTCAATCATATGTCCTAAACTATGTGCTATTAATAACAAACACACTTAACACTAAAAATTGAGGAAACGGTGAAAATATGAAATAGAAATATGAAAATTTGTAGTGTTTTATAAAGTTGTCATCTAATGACAAAACATCTAATTCACCAAAATGATACCTTTAGTTGTCAAAAAATATTTCTGGAGTCTGATATAGTTCCAGATATCAAACACATAAGTAGTGAAAAACAGATGTGAAAACCTAACCTCATGGAGAAATTATATTCTACTATAAAAAATTGTCAATTCTTAACATATATGTAATTAATAAATAGCATGAAAATATGGACAAAATCAAAGGAGAAATGCATTCATATACTTCTGTCTCTAATTGGTAGAATCAAATAAACAGGTAACTGTAAGGATGTAAGGGTATAGAATATTTAAGCAACAAGAATTATAGAGTTAATATAATGAGCTTACATAGAGCATTTGCCCAGCAGTCTATCTCAAGCTCACATAAAATGATGTTAAATGACCAAGCATTGGTCAAATATCAAGTGTCAATATATTTCAATTCGTTCTGCTTTATACGGACCAAATTATCTGACTAAAATGAAATAAAAAGAGGTGTTAATAATAATAGAAAAACACAAACAATATAAAAACCTACAGACCCGATGGTTTGTGTTTTAATGTAGTCAACATACAGAAATTATAAAACACTAGAGGCCCAGTGCACAAAATTCGTGCACAGACTGGGAGTGGGGGGTGGGGGTGGTGTCCCTCAGCCCAACCTGCACCCTTTCCAATCTGGACCCCTTGAGGGATGCCTGACTGCCCGTTTAGGCCCGATCCCATGGTGGGATCGGGCCTAAACGGGCAGTCGGAAATCCCTTTCACAATCCAGGACTGCTGGCTCCCGACCTCTCACCTGCTGATTGCCCCTAACCATGCCTCTGCCAGCCTGATCAACGCCCAACTGCTCCTGTGCCAGCCTAATTGACCCTAACTGCCCTCCCCCTGCCAGAATGGTCCCCCCAAACTATCCTCCCCTGCAGGCCTGGGTCCCCCACAACTATCCTCTCCTGCAGGCCTGGGTCCCCCCCAACTGCCCTCCCCTACAGGCCTGGATCCCTCTCAACTGCCCTCCCCTGCAGGTCTGGGTACCCGCCAAATGCCCTCCTTAGCCACATGGGGGAAGCCATCTTGTGATGGCCAATTTGCATATTACTCTTTTGTTAGATATGATTAGAGGCATTCCCTCTTCTGCCAGCCTGGTCCCCCCCCACTGTTCTCCCCTACAGATGTGGGTCCCTCCTAACTTCCCTCCCCTGCAAGCCTGAGTACCCCCCAACTGCCTTCCTTGGCCAGCCTGGCCCCCTCAACTGTCCTCCCCTGCAGGCCTGAGTCCCTCCCAACTGTCCTTCCTTGCTGACCATCTTGTGGTGGCCATCTTTGACCACATAGGAGCAGCCATCTTGTGATGGTCAATTTGCATATTACTCTTTTATTAGATAGGATTTGAGACAGAATAATGAATATCACATACCAAAATATTCCAGGCAACTGAAAAATTTTTACCGAACTTAATTGCTGATATTAGAAAAGGAAACTACAAATTAATATATTCATCATACCATTTAAGATGTGAAAAAATAAAAATGAAATGAATAATAAACATAAAACTGTAGAAATTATGTATAACTTCCAGAACAATATGGAGAAAGCATAGATTCTAGTTAGATACATTTAAAAATAAATAAGTAAATAAAAGAGCATGAGAAAGTATGGACATTGAAATATGGAATGTAGCCCTGGCCAGTGTGGAAGGAGGCATTCAGAAGGTGGCCCATCTGTTTCAGTTTCACATTAAATGTTTATTTCTCCCTCTCCCTCTCCCTTCCTATCTCTCTAAGAATCAATTTTTAAATATTAAAAAAAAAACAAAAAGATATGGAATGTGACCTTACAGATTTTGAAAAGTATTATGCTAAGCGAAATTAGCCAGTCAGAGAAAGATATGTATCACGTGATCTCACTTATACGTGGGATATAATGAACAAAAACTGAGAAACAAAAGAGATCCAGAGACATGGAAGCATGCAACAAACTGACAAATCTGAGAGAGAGCCCTGACCGGTTTGGCTTGGTGGATAGAGCATCGGCCTGCGGACTGCAGGGTCCCAGGTTCGATTCTGGTCAAGGGCATGTATCTTGGTTGCAGGCACATCTCCAGTGGGGGATATGCAGGAGGCAGCTGATTGATGTTTCTCTCTCATCGATGTTTCTGACTCTCTGACCCTCACCCTTCCTCTCTGTAAAAAATCAACAAAACATATTTAAAAAAATCTCAGAGAGAAGGGCGTGGGGTTCCTGGGAAGGATGGGAAGAGACTGACTAAAGAACTTATATGCATAACCCATGGACACACACAATTGTGTGGCCTTGGGAAAGGGGGGGGTTGAAGGGTTTCAATGGGGAGGGGCATCTGTAATACTTTGAATAATAAAGATAAATTTTTAAAAGATAATATTATCATACTTTTATGCTAATACACTTTAAAATTTAAACAAAGTGGACAATTTATAGAAAAGTAATATATAAAACTGGTTCAAAAATAAACTGGACCATCTAATGATAATGCACTTATTAAATTAGTTTAAAATTGAGGCACGATTCTTTATTGGACATTGTCTTTTCGTCGTGACTTCAAATGATGAAGAAGATTGAGGGGCCTCTCGGGGCCACATTTATGTATCCATTTATTTATTTATTTTATGTGTCATTTTGGTTTGAAGGGAGTTTTTTCTTTATAATTTATCTTTATTGTTCAAAGTATCACATATATTCCCCTTTTTCCCCCTTGGCTCCCTCTACCCTGCACCTACCCTAGTGTTGTAGGCCCTGTCCACTCCCCTCTGAGATTCTTAAGTCTGTTCTATGCTTCCATGTCTCTGAATCTATTTTGTTTATCAGTTGATTTTGTTCATTATATTCCTTATATAAGTGAGATCATGTGATACTTAAATTTCTCTGATTGACTTATAATTAATTCTATTCATGATCTAATCTCTTCCCAAAGTTCAAATATCTAATAAGTATAACACTGAAGATTAGGTTCTACCATATGCGTTTTGGGGGGCACAGATACTCAGTCAATTGCTATAACCAAGCAAAACTACCTATAAGGCTAAGTGTATGGAACAATTTTGAATGTAAACGTAGATACTAAAGTATCAAACAAAATTTCAGCATATTGAATGCAACACATATATATTTTTAAAAATAATATAACAACATTTGGTTTATCCAAAGAACACATTGATACTTATCATTATAAAAACCCACATTTTATATTGGTGGCAAAAAAGCGAGAAGAGAGTCAAAATGTAAAAAGAAAATATTAAAATAAATATGTAATTAAAAGTAAGACTAACTTTAAAAAAACATTATACAGCATAATATTAACAAATTCACAAAAATAAACATGAGCTTTGATAAAGGTGCAGGTAGGTACAATTTAACAAAAAATTAAAATCCATTATTGATAAAAACTCTTACTACCCTAAATCATAAAAAGGATTTGCCAGTATATAAAAGGATAAACTGACGAAGAGAACAGCAGTCAGGTTTTAATATTAGTACTATGTTGAATATGTATTTCTCATTATTAAAAGGTATAACATTAATTTAAGTATAGTTTTAACAGTTTAACTTATATGAAAATGACATCAGTAAAATTAATTCTATAAATAGTCATATAAAATGCTGATAATGATGATTATATCCCTATATTCATTAAGGAATTGTTAAGAAATGAGAAGTAGAATCTATAATATATCTTTAGAAGTTATGGTATTTAAAAGTAAATTGAGTCTCTTTCATTTTTCTTTATGCTTATTAACTGCTAATGCAGGACTTTATATGATCAAAGCTGCTAAACAACTGTTTTTATTTATTTGTTGCAACATTATCTAGATATACACAAGAAATATAAAATAACTTGCCCAATACATCACAGTATATCTGTGTTGGTGTACACAGTATGTGTCACTTAAAATAAGCAACTAAAGTCCCTTTTGCTCTCAAATATTATATCTTCATGCTAACCTTTTGTGATTTATTTCATTAGTAGGTTAGTAGACATTTATTGTTTCAAGCAAACTTTCATTTTTAATTTAAAGCTTAATTTATTCTACTTACTATGGTATATGTTTATGTATATTTATTGTGTCTTATAAAATAAAAATGTTGGAGGATAAAATGAAAACAGACTATTTAGGTAGGTGCACACACACACACACACTGGGAAAAGGACAAAAGAAACTATTAATTAAAATCTATTTCACATAATATTCTTTGCTAGGCAGTTGAATTCAGATATTTGTAAACATACTATTTATATAGTGATCAAAAATATTCTTCTAATTTATACCTGCAAATTATATACTTAATGTTGACATGCCAAGCAAATAAATAAATAAACTAAATAACATGGGCAATGTCCTTAAATATACATTTTTCAAAAGTAACTCATGCATGCTGCTGGTGGTGATGTAAACTGGTACAACCTTTATGGGAAACAGTGTAGAGGTTTTTCGAAAAATTAAAAATAAAACTACCATGTGATTCAACCATTTTACTCTGGGTATCTATTCAACGGATATGAAATCAGGATCTGGAAGAGACTCCTGCACTCCCATGTTCGTAGCAATAATGTTCAAAATTGCCAAGCTATGGAAACAACCTAAATTTATCCTTTGACAGATAAATAGATTTTAAAATGTGAGATACATTCTCACACACACACACAGAAATATTTGTGACAACATTCATGAACCTAGAGGATATATACTAAGTTATTAAGCCAGAGACAGAAAGATAAATGTTACATGATCTCATTTACATGAGGATTCCAAACAGTGAAATGCATAAAAGCAGAGAGTAGAATGGTGGTTTTTAGGGGCTGGAGGGAAATTGGGAGATATTGCTTAAAAGGTACGAAGTTTCAAATATGCAAGTTGAATAAGTTCAGGACATCGAATGGAATTAAACTATAGTGAATAATACTGTATTGTATTCTTGAAATTGCCTATAAGGTAGATCTTTAGTGTTCTTACCTTAAAAAGAAAAAAGATGATAATGGTAACTATGTAAGGTGATGGCTAGTTAATTAGCTTGATTGTGGACATTATTTCACAATGTGTACATATATGCGTATCATAATCCTATATAATAAAAGCCTAATATGCAAATAGGCCAAACAATAGAACGACCAGGGGAATGACTGGTTGCTATGATGTGCACTGACCACCAGGTGGCAGATGCTCAATGCAGAAGCTGTCCCCAACCCACAGGCCCCAGGCCAGCCAAGGCTGGTACCAGTAAGGGACCTCCTCTATTGCCCTGCTGATCACCCCACAGATCGGCCCTGATCACCGTCCAGGCCTTGGGACCAACCCATGCATAAATTTCGTGCACCAGGCCTCTAGTATACCATAAATATATATAATTTTTATTTGCCAATTATACCTCAATAAAGCAGGAAACAAGAAGAAAACACACCATCACTGGTTTGGTTCAGTGGATAGAGCATCTGCCTGCAGACTGAAAGGTCTCAGGTTTGATTCCAGTGTGGGGCATGTACCTTGGTTGCAGACACATCCCCAGTGGGGGTGTGTGCAGGAGGCAGCTGATTGATGTTTCTATCTCATGGATGTTTCTAACTCTCTATCCCTCTCCCTCTCTCTCTGTAAAAAATCAATAAAATATATTTTTTTTATAAAAGAAGAAGAAAGCACACTAAATATTCCAAAACAAGCTCAAAGCAATTGTATAAGGTATGTGTATATTTTTCCCATTGAAAAATTATAATTGTTATAGGAATAAGCTGCTATACTGTTAAAACTCAATCAATAACTAATGCATTAGTTATTAATTATAACTGATCAAAGAGCATACATGTAATTAAATGTTTGGTATATATTGCTCTTTTAAAACAAGTCACAGTGCAACTTCAAAGTATGAGTGACCAGCATACAACACTTATACTATTATAGCAGCCTTCATATTTACTTTGAATAAATGTTAGTTTATGTGGTCAATAAAAATGCTTTATGATGTTATTTTTGTATTTTTCATTAAAAGCTGTTCATTTAGTGCCAACTGTGAGTTAGGCATTATTATGGCTCCTCCATACCCTCCATTGAGCAGGACAGACTAGCCCCTTTGCTCTCAACAGATAGTCTTATTGGGGCAACATAGATGCTACTCAAATAGAAAAATAAAAATAGTGTCATATTCTTTCAAATGTTAATGAGTAAAATCAACAGGAAATGTGGTTGAAATTGAAGAGTCTTATGAATTACTAGAGACTTAATGCACGAATTCATGCACCGGGGGGTTCCTTGGCCTGGCCTGTGAGATCAGGCCGAAACTGGCTCTCTGACATCCCCCGAGAGGTCCCAGATTGTGAAAGGGTGCATGATTGGGGCCAGGAAAGCATACAGGAGATTGGTCAGCTGGGGAGGGACCACAGGAGGGCTCCAGGGCATGTCTGGCCCATATAGTTCAGTCCTGATCAGCCAGACTACAGCAGCAACCTAACCTACTGGTCAGAGCATCTGTCCCCTGGTGGTCAATTCACACATAGCAACTGGTTGACCAGTTGACTGTCTGCTCCCTGGTGGTCAGTGTGTGTCATAGTGAGCAGTTGACTAGACTCAGAATATCATTAGCATATTTTGCTTTGATTGGTTGAATGGATGACCAGATGACTGGACACTTAGCATATTAGGCTTTTATTATGGAGAATTTGTTGAAGAAGTCCTCCCAGATGACATTTTAAATTTAGATCTAAAGTATCGGAAAAATCACCATTTGAAGATTTAGGGAAAATAATTTGCAGGCAGAGAAAAAAGCTAGTGCACAATCCCCTAGTATGACCAGATCTTGGGATTTCTGAGCAACCAAAATAATAGTAGGGTAAGCAACATGACTACCAGCAAAGTGGAGAAGGGCCTATGATAGCAATGATTCACAGCAAGAAATAGTACTCAGCCATCACTGAGTGGGTTAGGACAACACCTTGCAGAAGAGAGCATTTAGAAATTGAGCAGAGAAGACAAATCCAAAAATCAGACAGAGATAAAATGACTCATGAGGCGAGGGAAAAACCAGGGGAAATCATCAATCAAGCTAAGAAGAGAATGTTGAAGATAAAGGAGAGGGTGATCAGTTGTGCCAAATGCTAGTGAGATAAGAGCAGAGAAGGAATACCAGGGTGTTTTTAAAGAGGAGATCCCAGCTGAAATAGAATGTGGCTGTGGGGGATAGTGGAAGAACATTGGAGTTAACAGATTAGAACTTCCAATGACATTTTAAAAGATTGATATAATAGAACTCCTGAGTAATAGCTGGAAGGAAATCCAGATTTTAGAAATGTCACAATTACAGATCATCCTTTTGAGAATGTTAACTCTAAAGGGGCAAAAGAAAGGTAGATAAAGATGAATGAGAGCTCACTACATTTTTATTGAGTTAGTCTTTGTTTATTAATAGAAGAAATTATAGCATATTTGAAGATGTAAGAGACAGCCGTTATAGGAGCAGTACACGCCTCTCAAAAGCCTTAGAACTCGGTTTCCTGCTCGTTCCCCCTCAGCCACTCCTGTGGTTGAACTATTCCACTTGGGTCCATGAAGCCTTGCAGAGTCAGGCTAATCAGCCATTTGGCCTCAATTTTTGTTTCCTTCTTTCTGAACTTGAATAATACCCCACACTCCAGGGCAACAGGTTCAGTTCCCCAAGAAAACACAAAAGGGACCTAATAATGCAACTGGAAAGTGTGTGCGTATGCACGTGTGTATGTAACTTCCTGTGGGTGAAAATTTGATGACTGCCAAACAGAAGCCCTCTTCTTTCTCTCTCCGATGGATAACAACACTATGAATTCTGTATGTAGTTGTCAAACAGAAAAAACTGCCAAATGATTGGCTTTGTCTTAAGAGGTAATTTTGCTATAGTGGCCAGAAACATAATGCAACATCTTTCATGATTTCCCTTCCTTTCCTGACTTAGTTCCTGTGTCTCTTACTCTTGTTAGCCTGACTTTGAACCTCTTGAAGATGAATCCCAACCTTCTTCTCAGACTATTTTATTGGAAATCCAGACTATGAAAGTTATATATAAAAACATTTGAAGTATGTGCTCTTTATGGATTCCATTAATGTTCTTTCTCTTTTACTCTTTTACTGGTTATGGAAAATAAATAGTTGTAGTTTTATAATTATGACTTAATATTCAATAGGATTATTGCATCTAAAATGTTGAAAAAGCATTCCTCTTTTCATCTGTATAGTCATACCATTGACATTTAGAACAGTATTATTAGGCAGCAGAAAAAATAATTTGAAATATAATCAATGAAACTAATTTATTCAATATAAAAACTCATCTTTTACTATAATCAGTAAAGCACATCCTAATAAATGAGTAATATGCCTTACTGCTCATTGGCTAAGCTCCCTGTATGCCACTGGTAATATTCTTAGTAACTTGGGTAATAAGAATCTCTAAAGGTGATCTAGGGTTTTTCCACCACACTCCTGGAGAAAAAAAATGAAGGTCCACTGCTGGAGGGCTAAGAAATGTCATATCCTGCCCTAGCTGGTTTAGCTCAATGCATAATGCCTCAGCCTGTTGACTACAGGATCTGGGTTCAATTCTGACCAAGGGCATGTACCTGGGTTGTGCTCTTCCCTGGCCGAGGCCCAGGTCAGGGCTCATGCAGGAAGCAACCAATCAAAGTGTTCCTCTCACTTTGATGTTTCTGTTTTTCCCTTCTCTTCCACATTCTCTAAAAATCAATGGAAACATATCATCAGGTGAGGATAAAAAAAAAAAAGAAAGAAAGAAATGTCATATCCTATGAAAGACACATTTTGAAAATGCTTAAAGAAAGTTGTCATTTTTTCATGGTGAAGGGACTGAAGTCCGTGTTGATGAAAACACCTTGGTGGCTGTGGTGACTGGCAGTGGCTACAGCAGCAGGGTGATGGGGCTGGTGGTTTTCCCTGATTAGCCTGGTCGCCTCCCACAAAGGGAGTCCAGACTGCAGCTTAGGCTCGCTTCCCAAGGGGAACAAGGAGGGGGCCTAAGCCGTCAGTAGGACATCCCCTGAGGGCTCCCAATATGTGAGAGGGGGCAGGCTGAGCTGAGGAACCCCCACCCCCAGTGCATAAATTTCGTGCACCGGGCCCCTAGTTAATTTATAAAAAATTGAAAATTTGCATTTATTAAATACTAGGGGCCCGGTGCACAAAAATTTGTGCACTCAGCGGGGGTGGGGGGTACTTAATCCCAGCCTGTGCTCTCTCACAGTTTGGGACTCTGGAATCCATTGGGGCACCGATTTTCAGGCCTCAGCCTCAGGGGCAGAGCTGGCTCAGATCCTCCACCCCCGAGGCTGCCCAGCCTCCAGGGCGGAGCTGGCTCAGATCCTCCACCCCCGAGGCTGCCCAGCCTCCTGGAATCCATCGCAGGGGGCACGGGCACTCACGGAGGCATGTGTGCCTGTGCCCCCATGATCACGGATCTACTTCCAGGCCGCAGGGCAGCCTGGGGGCCTGGGCTGACTTGCTTCCCCAGGCCCCAGCTGCCCTGCTGCCTGAAATCCATCGTGGGGGCACGGGCACTCACAGAGGAGTGTGTGCCGTGCCCCTGCAATCACAGATCTACTTCCAGGTCACCATGGGTTGCTTTGGGGGCTGGCAGAGGTGTGGGGCAGTGGGCAGCTTGCTCCTCCTGCCCCCCACCCCGCCCCTCCTGTGTGGCCTGCAGGAAGGCAACAGATGGTGGCGGCGGACACAGGGAGGCAAGCCTCCGTGTGTCCGCCACCACCATCTTGGCTGAGCTAATTTGCATACAGCAGCTCTGATTGGCTGGTGGGCGTGGCTTACCCTGTCCCGGAGAAACGGTTAATTTCAATATTACGCTTTTATTAGTTAAGATTCTTATCTGTAAAATGTATAATCATGGTATTTTTACTTTAATTAAATAAGCCATTTGCATTCTTTTAGTTTTGTTTTTTACATGTTGTCATTGTGAAAGGATTATATACTTATTATTAAAGTTTAGAGAAGACCCATAGGCAGATATAAAAAAATAAGTTCTTAAGTGTTGTTTCATTTTTGTTTCCATTTGCTGTATGCTTTACATAACTGAGAAAAGCTATATGTGACATTTGAATGTTTTCCTTTAATACAATATAGACATTATTATTGAAAGCTATATAAATCTATATTTACTTTCTAAACATCTTAAACACTTCTTGATATTATTCTCAAGTATAGCTATTATAGGTAATTTGTTAAAATACTTTTATACATAAATATCTTTTGAAATTTAGTTATTTTCTTAGAGAAGATGCTTAGACTATAGTACTTAGGCATTATTCCTTTTATGATTCCTGATATAGTCAAATTTCATTCTAAATATTTGTCCCAATTTATATTCTAAAATCAATACAATAAAATCAAGATGTAATAAAACATTTTTGCTACATCCTTTTCAATATTTTGTATAAACTTTTATAAATGGCTGCTTTACTGTACAAAAAAAGACTTTCATTTAAATTTTTATATGTTGAACTTCTAGTATAAAAATACAGAATTTGTTTTTACGGAATTTTTCTAACTTTATGTGTTTTGTAAATTTTTAATTTCCTTCTTTAATTATACATTATTGTATGTTAGTATAATTTTCATATGTTAAACTATATATCTATAATATTTTTTTTTAGTTATTCCTTATAAGCTTTGCTAATTTATAATTTGCTTTTTTATTTTAGTTTGTCATAATAAAGTCTCTCAAATGATCATGTAATCTAACATCTGGATGTCTTTTACAACTAACTTCAGACCATGAATAACTTTTTCTCTGACCAAAAGGGCACAATTTTTTCAAGTTTTTAGAATTTTTATCATCCATTAAACACTTCAATCCAGTTGAAACTTATTTGGATATTGTCTGATATGTGATCTACATTTGCTCAAAATAGAGTTAATGAATTATTCCAATGATTTGTTTTCTTTTTCTTTTCTTTCTTTCTTTACTGATTAAGGTATTACATATGTGTCCTTATCCCCCAATTGCCCCTCATGCCCCTGCTCATATCCTCACCCCCCTGGTGTCTGTGTCCAGTGGTGAGGCTTATGTGCATGCATACAAGTCCTTCTCTCCTCCTCACCCCCACACTCCCCTACCTTCCCTCTGTGGTTTGATGGTCTGATCTATGCTTCTCTCTCTGTCTCTGGATCTGTTTTTATTCATCAGTTTATGTTGTTCATTATATTCCACAAATGAGTGAGATCATGTGATATTTATCTTTCTCTGACTGACTTATCTCCTTTAGCGTAATGCTCTCCAGCTCCATCCATGCCATTGCAAATGTTAGGGTTTTATTAAAAATCTGCTGATCAATGAATTCATTTTTTATTGCATTAAATTCTTATACATTTAAGCTTGCTTCATTTTTTTGTCTCCTTTATACTGTTCATTCTGCTCAGTCTTGGAACTGAACCTCATTATAACTTTATTTATCTATATCTATATATCTATATATCTATATATATATATATAGATATGTCTCCTAACTAACAAAAGTGAAATATTAAAATTAACCATTTCTTTGGGATGTTTAAGCCATGCCCACCAGCCAATCAGAGTGACTGTATGCAAATTAGCCTAGCCAAGATGGCAGAGGCCACAGCCCCGGTGTGCGGCTTCTCCAGGGCTGCGGCCACCACCATTTTGGGTGCCTCTGTCCTGGGAAGGCATCCAGCACCCTGAGCCAGCCGTTGCCTTCCCAGGCAAAAGCCTCTGAGGGCGGGACCAGCCGGCCGGCCCCCGAGGCACCCTCCTGGGTGGCCATGGAGTGGCCAGTGCCACCGATCGGTTTCCCAGGTGGAAGCCTCCAGGCCCCTCACACAGGCTGGCCAGGCACACCAGCAGGTAGCCATCCCCAGAGGGATCCCAAACTACAAGAGGGCACAGGCCAGGCTGAGGGACCTCCCCCTACCCCAGTGCACAAATTTTTGTGCACGGGGCCCCTAGCATATATATATTTTTTACAGAAAGGTAGGGAGATAGTTAGAAACATCAATGAGAGAGAAACATCAATCAGCTGCCACCTGCACACCATCCACTGGGGATGTGCCCACAACTAAAGTACATGCCACTGACCATAATCAAACCTGGGACCCTTCAGTTCACAGGCTGATGCTCTATCCATGAAGCCAAACCTCTTAGGGCTCATTATGATGTTTTAATACCTGAAGGAAATTGCCCTGGATGGTTAGTATTCTATTTTTAATTTTTGTCTATTTTGTTCTTGTTCAATAGGAACTTAAGAATGGTTTCAATACATTCAAAATAAAACGTATTTCACTTGATCAATTCATTTTAGAAAAACAAAAAATGTTTTAATACTCTGCTTTCCTACCTAGGAACCATGCTTACCCCACTTAATTATTTGAGTCTTCTTTTTTTATCTCTCAGAAAAGTTATAATATTCTATGTGCTATTTTTTTTTTTACCTGAGTTACTCCATAGCTACAGCTTGAAATTCAAACATCCTTGAAAAGTTCATACAAGAGCCTCCAGGCAAAAGCTAATGTTGCCCAGAATGACAGCAGGAGTTTTCAAACAGATCAAAGACATGACTCCAAGCTTATTCAAAGACTGAAAGAAAAACTGGAGATTTAAAATTGTAGATCATAATACCATCGCATATAAGATATAATTGTCTCCTCTTTTTAAAAGGAAAAGATAAGAAAACATGATGGCTGTTTCTGAATGACAAAGTCTCAGTGTGTTTTCTTTGTCCTGATGCAGAGCAGTCTTCCTGAGGGAGCCAGCTATTTTGGAACAAGCATAATTTTATAAGTTTCATGTATAATGCTTCCTCATGATTTCATTGTTGTGAATTGACTATGGTTTACTTTTATCAGTTTTGGCATCTGGAAGGAATAAGCAGTGTAATGTGTGTGAAGCAGTGCTGCTTTAGAATGTAATGTTGGCTCCTTGCACCATGGCTAAATTAACCATGACTGAGTTTTAGAGGAAAGGAAAGGAAGGGATGCCTTCCTGATCCTGTCAGCATTTCTGGAAGTTTTCATCCCAACAGTGAAGTGAAGATGATGAATCACATCATCATTCCTGACCAATCAAGCAGAGAAAAGGGTCAGAACAGGAAGGAATTTTTTAGACCTTTTTATTTATCTTTTTAAAATTATTATTATTCACGTTGCACTTCCTTTGAAAAACGTCACAGGGCTCCTCTTGACTTTCTACCTCTAAGGACAACTAGTTTTCCAGGTTTTTTTTGCCAAATTTATCTCCAAGCTACTACAGGGAAGTAAACACACAATATCAAAAAACAAATATAAGATTGATGGGGAAGCATAAGACATTTTGGGGGCGTTGAGTATTCCATAACAAGATCACCTTTTCACCTTCCTAATAATGCTGAAAATTTCTCATGTTTGACAGAATAGCGATGCTTTGAATGTGTTCCTTTCCTTTTCTATAAAGCAGGCATTTTACTTAAAAAATAAATTGGAAAAGTATCATGTTACAACCAACATCAGAACTACTGCAAGTGAACGTATATCAAACAAAGAGATGTTCTGTTCAATGGCATTAGATGGTCTGGACAAATATAATATGGTCACTACTTTTGTATTAAGTAAACCTTCCTGATTAGAAAAAAATAAAAGTTTCTTTGGGCAAATTTTTTAAATGTATTTTTATTGATTTCAGAAAGAAAGGGAGAGGGAGGAAGAGAGAGATAGAAACATCAATGATGAGAGAGAATCATGGATTGGCTGCCTCCTGCATGCCCCCTACTGGGGATCAAGCTTGAAACCTTGGCATGTGCCCTTTGCCTGAATCAAACCTGGGACCCTCCAGTCCACAGGCAGATGTTATATCCACTGAGCCAAACCAGCTAGAGCTATGCAAATTTTTAAATCCTAAGCGTATTATTACAAATGACATTTGACTAAAGTATTACTTGATTAGCATAAGTGAATACTGACCAAACAAGTGATGAATTTGGGAATGATATCCCTCCCTAGGGAAGGGCTTATTTGGTGGCAACTGGGCCTGATCCAAGGAGGATGCTCTGAAGACACTTAAGCTACAGGCAAAAGCAGATGTCCCAGCAACAGGTAACAAATGACAGGCACAGAAACAGCTTTGTTTCAGAAGAGCCTTCGATTTGGCACTGAGTTGAGGTTAATATAGACAGTATCAGTCATCAAGCAAGACTGAAAGCAGAGAGAGGAGTCAGAGAAATGAATGGTTGTCTCCACTAGACTTTATTTGTAAAAGGTGGCACTGGTCTCTTCATTCAACATCTGTTGAGTTTCTATGTCAGAAAGAAAGAAATGGGGTGGGCAGCAATGCGTAATGTGCTATGGTTTCTGCCATCAGAGAATTCACAATGAATCGCAGAAGACCATGATGGTTTTCTCCGTACGGCTTTGGAACTAATTTCCCCATATAGTAGGTTTGAATATATCCTCTGTACTTCTCAATACCAACCCAGTCTGAAAGTTTTCATCCTTTCCTCTTTCCTACCAAACTAAGTACTCACTTCCGTGATCATCAGGACCCTCTACAATACAGTCAAATAATTCATTTCCTGACAATATTCTGGGCAAATGTTCAAACTGTATGGCTTGCTCTTTCCTATTTAAAATATCTTACCTAATAATAGACAAACATGTAAATTGACCGTCCCTTCGCTACGCTGACCAGACAATCAGGAGCGTATGCAAATTAACCCAACAAAGATGGCAGTTAATTTGCATACATAGGCACAAAGCAAGGGGGTGAAGACTGAAGGCTCTGCCTGTAGGAGAAAAGACCTGGGTCCCAGGTGCCAGAGGAAAACTGGTACAGGCAGCCAGCGGAAGGTGAGGCCTATTGCACGAATCTCTTCATGCAAGAGGCCTCTAGAATATATATATATTTCTTCTAATAAAATACCTTCCCCTGACTTAATTTCTCTCATTTCAATATCCTCCTTTCCCATATCTCACCTATAGATTTTATGTGCTTTTAGTACTATTTTAATACTTTATAATAAATTTAAATATATTTATTTTAGCTTTGCTTCATACGTGTTTTACTATTAAACCTGGAAATCATGCACAACATCTTCTATAATAAAAGAGAAACATGCAAATTTGACCGTTACCACCAGCCAACCAGAGCAGCTGTATGCAAATTAACCCAGCCAAGATAGAGGCCAATAGCCATGGAACTAGAGCAACAGCCATGGAACTAGAGCAAACTGTTGCAACTGCCTGCCTAGGCTGGCTGAGCCTCTGCTCACAGCCACGCCCACCAACCAATCAGAGCAGCTGTATACAAATTAACCCAGCCAAGATGGAGGTTGGCAGGGCAGCTCTGCACTGGGAGCCTCCACGGCTGGCCGGCATAGCTGTGCCAGGTGTGTCAGCTCAGTGGGAGGGGGGGTCTGGCCTGGGGCCTCCTT
>PVJC01011469.1:0-41504 GCA_004026665.1 Murina feae | reverse complement strand
GGGGGGGCAAGGTCAGAGGTTGGGGTGGGAATTGGGAGGAGGGGAGCTATGGGGGAAAAAAGAGGAACAACTGTAATAATCTGAACAATAAAGATAAAAAAAAAAAAAAAGATCTCAGAAGTAAAGAGTTTGTATCTCTCAGAGGATATTAAGTGTGGTCGTTGCAGAACCCAGTGGAGGAAATACCCTTGAACTTCGCCCTGTTTGTGAATCTATCCAGATATGAAGCCCTGAAAATATTTCTCCTTTTTTCCCACTGAGAGTCTGCTCTGGAGTAAAGGTCAAGATGACAGCAGTGGAGTGCATTCTGAGGACTTCAAAGACCTTTTCCTAAGGGTTTCATTGTCCCAACTGTGCAGATAAGGTGACTTGACCAACCAGGGAAGAGGAAGTGGAGGCCACTGTCCAGTATCTCTTGGCAGATCGCACTCCATTCTTTCCTGCTCACATCAGCTGGGGTTGCAACAGCTCCAGTAACTGGTGGCAGAGAAATAAGGTGAGTCTGGGGAGGGAAATGGAGTCAGTTGAATTTTTAAAAAAAAAAAAATATTTTTATTTATTTTTTACAGAGAGGAAGTGAGAGGTATAGAGAGGTAGAAACATCGATGAGAGAGAAACACCGATCAACTGCCTCCTGCACACGCCCCACTGGGGATGTGCCCGCAACCAAGGTACATGCCCTTGACCGGAATCGAACCTGGGACCCTTTAGTCTGCAGGCTGACGCTCTATCCACTGAGCCAAACAGGTGAGGGACAGTCGAATTTTTTTTTAAGATGCTGAGACCATAACAGAAGTGATCCAATAGAGAGGGAGAAATTTTGGAGTGATGTCTGTCTGTGTGTGAGAGGGGATGGAATCTGGAGAGAGAGAGAGAGAGAGAGAGAGAGAGAGAGAGAGAGAGAGGAGGAGTGGGGAGTACAGTTCACTCTTAGGACCTAGGAGACCGAGGACTTGGGTCCAGACAGGTAAGTAGATGTGCCTGTGGGTGTTCTCTTCTGATTGATTTAAAAAATATATTTTTATTGATTTCAGAAAGGAAGGGAGAGGGAGAGGGAGGAACATCAATGATGACATAGAAGCATTAATCGGCTGCTTCCTGCACAACCTGTACTGGGGATCGAGCCTGCAGCCCAGGCAGGTGCCCTGCCCTGGAATGGAACCGTGACCTCCTGGTTCACAGGTCAATGCTCAGGCACTGAGCCTAGGCTCTTCTAGTTGGTTTTGTTTTCCCAGTAAAACAGAAATCAGGCCATTAGCTGAGAGCGATGGCAGAGAGGTGTCAGAGTTCTGACAGGAGAGGAGAAGCTGTAGACAGTTGTCCAGGAGAAGGAGTAGGAGGAATAAGTGATCTGGAAATACAGTTGATTGCTCAACAGAATTCAAAGACCACTTGAGACTGCTGGTCATTAATTTAATTTAACAAACTTTGTGTGTGTACGCGCGTGTGCATGCATGTGTTTGTGTGTTTCATCTATGATCTGCTGTGCAGGTGTAGTTACAAAAATAGGTAAAAATTAGATTTAAACAAAGGTTTTATTTTTTATTTTTTAGTAAAGATAGAGAAATAAATAAGAAATGAGCAAGGTATCCTATGCTTGATTTCCCCTCCACTTTTACTTTTTAAGGAATATTCACTTTATTTACTCAACAAATATTTAACTTCTGCTGGGTACCTAGGACAGAGCTTGTAGGTAGGAAGATGGAAGCAGAGAGAGCGCGTTGTTCACAGTCTATGAGGAGAAAAAGTTCTGAGTTGATAATTAAGTACACAGAGAGGAATTTAAGAACATAGAGGGGAAAGCATCTGACTTCTCTGGATAGTTGGAGATCGCTTGACAGAATTGGATCTTGACATATGAGAAATAGTTCATTCACATTCTACAAATATTTGACTACGTAATTGCTTGGGACCAGGCAAACTACTGGCTGTCGAAAACAAACATGACATATAGGAGTCTGGTTTTTTGTTTTTGTTTTTCAATTGATTTCAGAGAGGAAGGGAGAGGGAGAGAGAAAGAAAAACATCAACGATGAGTGAGAATCACTGATTGGCTGCCTCCTGCACAGCCTCTATTGGGGATTAAGCCCGCAACACAGGCAATGTGCCCTTGACTGGAATGGAACCTGGGACCTTTCAGTCCAAGGGCCGATGCTCTATCCATTGAGCCAAACCGACTAGGGCAAGACAAGAGTCTTGTCCTCAAGGAAGAATATCACTAAGTAACCCCAAGTGTGTGGTAAATGAAATAGCTGATCAGCTCAGTAGACAAGGGTTTGAGAGTCTAGAGAATGTACCTGGTGAACCATATACATTCGGCCCTTTGGGGGTCTGGGTGGATAGAAGAGTTAGTTGCTATCAATCTTGTGGTTACTGGTCTATTTAGAGATTCTGGGGTCTGTTCTTTGTAACACATTGTGCTAGAAAATGGAGCTTTCACAATCAAGTTTAAATGTCACCCTCCCCCCCCCCCAACCCCCACTGAGCTTTGGAAATGCCCAGAGTATTTAAAAATGAACTTATTTTGGCGATCTAGTCTTCCAGTCTGTCATTGGAAACATTTTAAATGCTCCTCAGTGTGGCAATGAGCCTCTTTGCTTCACCCTTTCTTTCCACTGTTCCTTTGTATAGACATGATGGCTGAGAGAAAGGCTCCCAGCAGGTCGAGCTGCCTGTTTCGCTCAGCGGTTTGCTCCTCTCAGAGTTGGCTGCCCTCCTTGCCCCCTCTCCCTGGGAGGTGCTGAGCTCCAGTCCTGCTCAGATTCATGAAGTTCTAGGCTGTCATACAGTAATCACTTAGCTTTTGTGTGTAGGGCTAGTTGGAGAAGATTATTAACAAAGTGAATTAAAAGGCTATTTCAGCTGAGCCACTTTTTGGGGGGGCGGGGTGTGAGTGGGACTTGACAGCCTTTCCCTGGGTTTCATGCTCTGGGGCAATTGACAACCATGCACTACCTCTCCCAAAAGAAGTGTGCCAGGCCTGGCTGGTCTCCCAGGTAAATTCCTTTCAACTACCCCAATCCCTTATTAAACCCACTATTTCACCTGCTTCGTGCCTGTACAGATGCAGGAGAACAATGACTACCATGCATTAACTACATGTAGAAATTTTCATGAAAACCTCTTTAGTAAAGGAGAATCATTCAGCTTCTTTTGGATGTTATCGAAATGGAAGAGTTTAAGGAATAGAGTTTGTGCTTTTCAGAGGAAGTGAAATAAGCCAAAGAACATCAAACCCCGATCCCCAACAAGGCTACCTGTACCTTCAACGCATAGGAGAGCTGAGGTTATCCTACAAATGAAGATGCAAACGGAGTTTCAATGCACTGCGTCCGTAGTTACAGCCGCTAAGCCAGTGCTTCCCAATCTGTGTTCCCAGAGATCATAATTCTTCACTAAGCCCTCTCTCTGTGGGACCAAAGTTCTGTGGTCAAATCAAGTTAGCAAAAGCTGACTACTTTGTTCTCTTCTTGGAGATTTGTACCACACTTAGTTTATGTAATCATTCAACAAACATTTATTGAGCTCTTTCTATGTGCTAGGCCTAGGCTCTAGGCCAGATTCTGGGAGAATAAGGAACAACAAAAAAATCCCAGTTGTTGCTTTCACGGGTGCTCAGCTCTAACTGGGAGATGAACATTAATCAAACAGCCAAACAAACAGTGCCTAATTAAAGACCCAGGTAAATTTTCTCTATAGATAAAATCTATACATATAAAATCCTAATATGCAAATAGACCGAATGGGAGACCAACCGAACAACTGGATGCTATAATATGCACTGACCACCAGGGGGCACATTCGGAACATGGTGGGCATTGGCTGCAGTGGCATGGTGGAGCAGGTGAGCAGAGGCACCAGATCAAGGCGGGGTGCCGGTCACTGTCACAGGGCAAGCTGCGGTCCTGCCCAGCGCTCTTACCTGTTGCCAGTGCCAGATCCGCCTGCACCTGCTGCTGGTGCCCAGCGCCGGTCCTGATTGCTAGGCTCCGTCAGCAGGTGTGAACAGTGGCTGCTGGCCCTGATCGCCCTTGAGGACCTCTCCACCTCCCCCTACTCCTGAGGGGTGACTGGGGCAGCAACTGTCGCTCGCACCCGCTGCTGGCACTGGTGCCAATCGCTCCACAATGTCAGTGAGTGCGAGTGGGACTGCCTCCGCCATCAGCCCATGGGAGCGGTGGCAGTGGGAGCAGGGCTGCTGGCAGACAGGGGACCAGGGGCCATGGTGGGAGGGGCTGGGCGGGGGCACAGAGGATGGGCCAAGACCTGCCCTTGTGCTCACCACAGCCTTGCGGCCCACAGTTCCTTTCAAGGTGCAAGAATTTGTGCACTGGGTCCCTACTATAAAAGAAAGGAATATGCTTATAGGTGTGGACAAAGAAGGAGTTTTATGGATTGTAATCTCACAGGGTGATCTGATCATGAATTCCTAACAGGGCAGGTGATGGTAAATAGTCACGCTCCAGGCATATAGCTTCTTTAGTCAAGTTTATTATCTTTGTCTTAAGTAAGCACTGGCCACTGATTCTGTGCATCTAGGATAACACACTCTTGAAATATCCTCTTCCAGAGCTCTCCTTTTTTTTTCAGGGAGAGTGGAAGAGAGAGGGAAAGAGAGAAAGACAGAGAGAAACATCGATGAGAGAGAAACACACGGATTGGTTGTCTCCTCCATGAGCCCTGACCAGGACCCAGACTGGGAGGAAACTACAACCAAGGCACATGCCCTTGACTGAAGTCAAACCTGGGTCCCTTCGGCCTCAGGCCGACGCTCTATGCACTGAGCCAAACCGCTAGGGCCAGAGCCCTCCTTCTAATCTGTGACCACCCTCAAGAGAACACATAATTCTGACTATTCTATAATAGCCTTCTCCCGCCTAAGTAATCTTCCTTACGTTCCCTCCTTAATCTCAACTACATAAAAGAAACTGCAAATTGTTATTGTCAGGAGCATTTAAAATCTCGCGATGCAGCATATGTTGTCTCAAATACATTCTTACAAAAATTCTCTGTAGGTTTGGCTGTTTCTTATGTCAACATAGAAATCCTAGGCCAGAGGTCAGAGAAAGTTTCCCTGAAGATGGGGCACCAGCCGATAACGGAAGCTGGATAAGAGTTAGCGTTAACTAGGTCAAAGGCCAAATCTTGCTGCTTTAGAATGTCCAGTAGAAATATGAGTCACGTATGTAATCTAAATTTCTCTAGCAACCACATTATAAAAAGAGAAAGATGAAATTACTTTTAGCATTATAGGTTACTTAATTCTCAGGATATCCAAAACATTGTCATTTCAACATTTAATCAATATGACAATAATAAATGCAGTATTTTACATATATATTTTTTTGTTCTAAAGTCTTTGCAATCTGGTGTGTCTTTTACACTCAGAGCACATCTCATTTCAGACTAGCCACATCTCAAGTGCTGAGAGCCACAGTTAGCTTGTGGGGACTGTATTAGCGTGGATAGAGGTACTTGAAGACAAGGCCAGTGCAGCAGGAAGTCAGAGAGAAGGAGGGTGCCCTGGGGTGCTCATCCCAGTGGTTTTACCCCTAGCAGTTGCTCCATTAGCATCTGGTGATTAAGTCCTCAGCAATACTGTCTCTGGCTCCTTTATGCAGAAGAGGAACTCATTGGAATGCTAATACGTAGCAGCCACAATCTCTGCAGACACTCAGGCAAACCGATCTGGTAGTGACCCCACTGCAACTTAGAGAGCCCACGCTGGCTACTGCGGCACTGCACCGCTCCCCCAGACCCCCCCTCCCCCCAGGGCAAAGTGGAGTGCTTCCAGTTTCAATAGCTTCCAGTTCAGAGTCTGGTTTGCTGAGTTTAAATGGGGGCATTCTAGCTGCAAGGGAGGCCGGAAAGATGTGTTTGCTTTTTAGCTTCTATGGTGGGAGCTGGGCTCCTCTAACGTAGGAAGGGGACTTCAGTTGCTGCCCGGCCAGAAAGAATGACCGGAGTCCTCTGCTGGAGTAGCCCGAGACCCTGAAATTTTGACTGCAACACAAACACAAGTTTCTGCGGAAACTCCCCAGGCAGGGACTTCCTCCACCAGGAGGCTCCCCACGTCTCCCAGTGGTTCTTCTGCAAAGTATGATGCCTAACAAACAGTTGATATCATACATTACTCTAAAGCTGAATTGCAATTTCGTGATGTCCTTGGAAAGTTCTCACATGGTATTTTAATATACAGACAGGAGGGCACTCCAATCAACCAGCAACAACTTAATGGCTTCTTAACGTTGGCAGTAAAAAAAAAAAAAAAAAAAAAAAATGGGTGCTGAGCCTGGGCCGGTGTGGTCAGTTGGTTGAGCGTCCCGCCCTCCCGCATCCAAAGGTTCCCTGTCAGGACACATGCCCAGGTGTCCGGTTTCTCCCTTCGTCAATACCTAACTCCCCAGGGGGTCGCGCTGACCCGTGACAAAAGCCCCCCCACCCCCCACCCCCACACACCACAGTTTCTAGTTAAGGTTCCGGGGACTATACTATGGTTTTGAGCAACTGCTAAAGGAGGAAGCCATTTTTGACTCACAGGTTACCCACTGCCTCAGGTACTGATGAGATGGAGACATTGGTACCCAGGGGTTCGTATCAGAGGCCCACTGGCCATATAAACCTCAGCAGAAGAGAGACCTGATGGTTAAGAATCCCTTCAGACCTGCGGCCGGGCCCCACGACTGATGTCCCATTTGTAAAACGTAGATGCCACCTGACTTAAACCTTGTAATTTGCGGACAAGGAAGGAGGACGGAAGCAACAAATCCGTGGGTAACGTTCACCATCCCATAAGTGGACTGAGTGTTACCCTAAGAACAAGTAAACCGGCCCACCTACCTCTCGCTGGTGAATTACAGCACTTGGCCGGCTGGAGAACCAGAGTAACAAGGCAACAGGTCGGAACAGGACCTGCTCCTCCCGGACCGGTGTCCCCACACAGAAGGTCCTGGCTGCGGCGCAGACACCAGGGAAGCGGGGGCGCGGGGTGGCCGGGGCGCTTCTCCGCCCTCGGTGGAGGGGGACGGGCTCACTCGCGGAGTGGGTGCTCGCACAGCCCCGCAGGCGAGCTCAGGCTTGGCCACGGCGCAGCGGAGCGTTCCACCCGGGCCTCGGCGTCCCCAAGGGCCGTTGGGGCGCAGCCGCCCTCCCGTGGTCCGGGTCGTCGCCCTTCGTGACCCCGAGGCTCCCCGGCGGCAGACGCGGACTGGTCGGCCCCGGAGTCCCGCAGGCGGAGACGCAGCGGGAGCCGGGAGCCGGGAGCGAGGGAGGAGCAGGGACGCGGAACCAGAAAGGGGAGGAGAGGCAGGAAAGAGGACGCGAGGAAGAAGCGGCCTCGTTGCACTCAACAGGCGGTGGCGCGCCTCTGCGGAGACGCGGACTCGGCCCCGGCCCCGTTCTCTTCGGGGGAGAGTCGCTAGGGTCTTTCCAGCCCTCCACCCCCGGGGTCCGAACGCACGGACCAAGTGGCAGGCGCTGCACCAAGCGCGGACATGATCGCTATTCGTTTTCCCCAACATCCCTGAGCGGCAGGTGCTGTTACCGCGGGCGCCGGGGAGGAGCGCATAGCGTTGGAGACGGGCGCCGGGTTTTGCAGAACGAGCCGCAGACCCTCCGCTCCGGTCCATCCTCGTCCTGCTCGCTGCCTGCACCTGCGCGGGAGCGAAGAGAGAGAAGGACCAGAGGTTACCAGGCGGCTCTCCCCCAGCCGGCCCCTCGGCCTGGGACGTGGAGACCATTCGGTGCGCGGGGGTAGCTGCGCACCTTGGAGAGGGTGGCTCTCCCCGCTCCCAGGGGTCGCGTGCCCAGCAGGCGCAGGGTGCGGGGCCATGCTCCTCCCCGGGGCGGGGAGCAGAGGCGAGCGAAGAATCGGGGGTCCGGGAATGGGCACTGGGAGAAAGTGGGGTGCCCGGAGGCGGCAGGTGAGGGAGAACGCACGGCTGCGCGTGGGGAGCGTCCACGTGGTGAGTGTGCGAGTCTTTCATTCAAACTTTGGGAGTCTCAGTTCCGGCGTCGGAGAAGGTGTGGCCAATCAGAGGCCCGAGACGGGAATAAATTATGCAAATCACCATCTGGCGATGGGTCAGATGACTCCCATGCTTTTTAAAAACCTACCTCGCCCGGAGTTCGCTGGGTGACAGCGGCGAGCCCGGACTTCCCCGGCGGGCGGGCGGCGCGGGCGAGATCACGTCGGGTCCCGGTTTAAACCCCTTCACACTCGCTCCAGCGCCCCGCCGCTCGGTTTAGTCAAGTTTTCACTCTCCACCTCCTCCACCGCCAGCTGCCTGAGGCCACGCCACTCGTTGGTGGAGGGAAGGTGCCCACGAAGGGTCTCAAGGCTCGCGCTGCAGGAAACCGCAAAGAGGTGTCCTTTTGTGTTGGTGTTGGATTTGTATTGTTAAAGCCCTGCTTCGCGGAGGGGTGTGTGGCGGGAAAGGATGAGAAGCGCCGTCCTCCTGCTCTGCCTCTGCAGCGTCTATTGTTGCTTTGCCGCGGGAGGCCCCGCGCCCCACGGTCCGGAGGGACCGCTGCCAGGTAACGTGCTCTGATTTTTTATTACCTCCCAGCTTCTTCTCCGCGCCGGGCCTCTGCCCCGCGCACCCTCCTTCCATCCCCCAGTCCTGTGGAGGCCCTTTATGCCGCGCCGTCCCTTCGCGCCTCCTACTGAGCCTTGCCGTCCACCTGTTTCTGGGCGCTTCCGACCGGGCGTCGCGAGCTGGACCTCCGAGAGGCTGTAGGCTGCCGGGTGCACTTGTCCTCTGGCTCTAGCCCCACCCCTCCCGTTAGATGGATGGGTGCTGGCCAGTCGGCCCAATTGGCTGCCAGCAACTCTTCAACCTTGTTCTCATCTTTGAGCCTGGAGGATTGCTAGCCCCTCCTCCTTTTAATCCAACCCTGTAGGTGTTTTGAAGGTGAGGTGCCAGGAGCATTCGATGAATGACTTCTTCCCCTAATCGCCAGCTTCCTTCCTCCTCCCAACACTCCTTCCAACCCCCTCTCATTCTCCTCCTAGCCGCCAGCTTTTCTTCCTTCTGAGTTCTGCATGGCAGTCTCTCCCACTGGCAGAAGGAATGAGGGGAGGGTCGCCCAGCGGGAGTGCCAGGGGAACCCCTAATCTGCACCCCATTATTTCCTGCACTATTTGCTGAGGTTGGTCAAACGACGTTGGTCCATGTCAACTTATGGACTGGTGGGAGGATTCATTTGAATGAATAAATGAATGAGTGAATGAATGAATGAATGAATGAATGAATGAATGGGAAAGCCTTGCTTTCCTTAACATGTCCCCAACTCTAGTGCTAAGTAAGGGTGTGACCTAGCTCCTCTCCTGTCGAATGTTAACATTCCTTCCAACTCCCGTGTTCTGCAGTTCTGAGAATTTTGGGCCATTTCATTCATCCAAAAAAGTAGTTAGTACATGTCTGCTTAGTGGCAGGGCATTCTTCTAGGAGCAGGGAAAACCCCTCCCTGGTGGAGCTTACGTTTCAGTGGTGAGAAGGCAGACAGGAATCTAACACATTGCGGACCAGTAGTTTTATTGCTGGCTTTGCCCAGTGGCCAGATATGTTTTTATTGAATGAGTACAAAAAGAAACATTTTACATAAATGCTACAGACACGCTTTAAAATGAAACACCCATTGCATTTTGAAGTTATGTGTTACATGTTCTTTACAAGCTAATATCTTTTTAAAGTAGGATACTTTGTAAAATGCTGTGCAACACGAAGTGGAACTAAACAAAGCTGGCGAATTCTCGTGCTCCGCCCACAATGTGTTAAAACATACAAATGGTGAAGGCATGGAGTACTGGGGGAAGGTGGCACCGTTTTAATCTGTGGTCAGACTTCCCTTTCTGAGAGGTGAGAGCGAGGAACGGAAGGAGGTGAGAGAATGCGCCATGAGGACCTGTGAATGAAGAACAACCATGAAGTCCCAAAGGTTGAAGTGGCCCAGGTGAAAGCTCGATAAAGTCTGGGATCAGAGAAGCAGCTGCAGAGGCGAGCTGTGGGGGTTTATTCACCAACCTACTCCAGGAAGCCAGTAGACCCCTTTACCCTTTTTCCTAGAATTCCCCGTCTGATCTTTGTGTGAGTGGTTATCTGGGTGGAAATTGGGGAGGTGTCAAACTAGTTATGTTCATGGCTCAAATCTCTGCCGGTTGGGGCTTTGTTCATTAATTACAAAGCTCTGCCCATGTGTACTGAGTTGCATTCTCTGGAATCCTGTCCTTTTTACAACTGATGCATTCTCCGCCTCCTGCCCCACCCCATTCACCACCGCCTCTCCCCCATTCTGGTCCTTCTGTCCATGATTCCATTTGCTTCCTAACTCTGGGATAAACGAAACTCCTGGATGGTCCTTTGGTATCTTTCCCCCTGGTTCCTGAGTGACAAGAGAGCTTGATTTTCTGATTTCTTAGCCCAATATCAAGGGACTATTTCCTGGACGGCTGAAATAGTCTGGTGACGACAGCACCCAGTGTGTAAAGGCCATCAGGGCCGTCGGTGACATCAGCTGTGTTCTGGGCGCAGGGCCCTTCCTCTCCTTCATGGCGCTGTGTGTGAGCAGTGGAACTGGAGAGAATGGTTTTCCTGCTCTTACGAGTTTCTCCCTGGCTTCAGCCATTTCTTTAACAAACTAAAACAATGCCTGGCACATGCCTGGTCTGGCAAAGCGTTTTGAGGATGCATGAGGTTTTTGGAGTAAGTGCTAAAATCGAGTTGGGAACACTAGGAGAAGCCCATTGCATAACAGGCCGACAACTTCTAACCTCCAATTTCAAACTCCAAAATCTTCCACAACTAGAAAATTGGTTTGGTAACTTGTTTGGCTGCAAGAACCTGGCCTTACCTGACTTGAACTCATCTGGCAGCAACACTGACCTGAACTGACCAGAGGCTATTTTCTTTTGGTCCTCAAGTATGAGTAGTCACGTCATTTCCCTGCAGAAATATTAGTGTTCTTGATGAATGGAGAATCCAGAGCCTGCTGAAGGTGTTACATAAGACATGGCGTATGTACCATAATTAGCCTTTCTAAAAACCAGTCAGTTCTGAATTCTGCAACTCCACTGGTCCCAAGCACATCAGCAAAGGCATTGAGACCCCATGATCCAAAAGCAGTTCCTCGGGGGAAGGAAGGAGAACTCATTCGACAGGGAAGAAGAAAGACAAGCAAGAAAGACCTGTTCATTTCAGTCACAGTCATTAATACCAGTGACTAAGTAAATACTCAGAAATATAGACTAAATATATATATAGAGAGACTAGATATTCCTTTTATAATATCTTGCTAACTTTTATTTTCTGGGAGGTGAAGAGGAAACACTCAGCAGATGTAAAAACTTAGACCAGGAGGGATTAAGTAATTGACCCCAGGTTGTACTAGAGCTGCACCCCTGATCTGTCATGACTCAAGCCCCCTCACTCTGTTCTTTCTCCCCAGATGAGCTCCATGAACCCAAGGATGTGCAGATAGTCGCCAGACCCCCCGTGAGGTTTAACCTCCGCATATCTGAGGACCCAGAGCATGAAGGATGCTACCTCCCCCTGGGCCACACCCAGCCGCTGGAAGACTGTGGCTTCAATGTGACAGCCAAAACCTTTTTCATCATTCATGGATGGGCGGTGAGGCCGGGGGAGGGAGCTCTGCAGCTTTACTCGGGGTTTGGTTTCTTTTGTTTTGGTCCATTACAAAGAATCCTGGTGCTTCCAGATTCCACTCTCTCTCCCCCTCTTTTCTTGTGGGCTGCTTGTATTTCAGACAGCTGTGAAGAATGTAATGGGCGCTTCGCTGAGGGGGCAACCTGGACTCCAGCAGGGTGGTGTTTAATGCTGGCACACAGTGGCTTTCTGAAAGTGGCTCTCCTGAGGGCAGCCACCCAGCTCCACCAGCTCCTCAGGATCCCTCTAATTACGCTTAATTACATCGGTCAACCACTGCCTCCTGGGGGCCATCCCTCCCTAAGAGCTGAGCTGAGCTGAAGCAACGGGCTGGCTCAGAGAGGCCGTGAGGAGCCAGCTGGCCTGGTTTGCTGGCTGCCATTGGCACGGTGCCCTCCTGTTTGCATAGAGATGGTTCTTTAAAAGCATTGGGCTCTCAATGTGCCCTAGCCGAGCAATTCACATTGAAAGGTCCGTGACAAACTTCAACAAAAAAGGGTTTTAACACTCAGCTTCAGAAGCTTTTGACCACCGAGGGATTTATTCATTCATATAATGACAGCCTGTAGGAAAATGGCATTATTAAGTGAGCAGGTTTCTGCTTGGGCTAATTAGGAGGGGACATTGCTCTTCTTTTTTTAAAAAAATATATTTTTATTGATTTCAGAGAGAAAGGGAGAGGGAGACAGAGATAGAAACATCAATGATGAGAGA
This sequence comes from Murina feae, assembly GCA_004026665.1. NCBI lineage: Eukaryota > Metazoa > Chordata > Mammalia > Chiroptera > Vespertilionidae > Murina > Murina feae. The sequence continues at coordinate 29,127 of PVJC01011469.1, read as the reverse complement.
GAATCATTGATCGGCTGCCTTCTGCATGCTCTCTACTGGGGAGGGAGCCTGTAACCCGTGCATGTGCCCTTGACCAGAGTCAAACCCAGGACCTTTCAGTCCACAGGCTGACACTCTATCCACTGAGCAAAACCAGCCAGGGCGACATTCCTCTTCTTAATGATGAGAAATTCATATCCATTTCCTTCTTTCTGGGTCTTTAGGTCTGTCACCATCTGCTGCGGTCAGGCCTGAGGGGCAGGGGTCATTGGGGAGTAGGTGCCTACCTACCTAATGTGATTGAAGCACTGCTTTAAGGCCTGTCCGTCTGTCTTCATCCCAGAGTCCACGATTAGAATCATGCATTTGAATCTCTTTAAGGGCCCCTGTCAAAGTGTAAATACAAACTGCCTGTAACTTACAAATGGGTTGCATTCCAGAAAGTTCTTTTGTGATCCGTTTGGAACTTGGAATAGCAGTTTCCCATAGAAGCAAGATTGTAAATGGCGTTTGGGTTCCCAGGCACAGAAAATCTTTTTATCTAATAATGTGCTTGTGGATAGGTTTACAACTAAACCTTGTCACCATTTATACTTTGTTTCTGTGGGAAAATGTGCTCTGAGTTCTAATTTGGGATTCCTGGGAGAGTTCTTTCCTTCTCTGGGGTCAAGAACGATGGATTGTGGGACAGGGTCATTTGCTAACTCTGAGTTTGCCTGGGTGACACCATCTCTCTGCATCTTCAAGAGGCAAGCTAATTCTCCAAGGCAACCCTTTCCAAGCAGCCTTTGAATGATGGAGCAGACCACCTGCCCGACTGTGATAGGAACTCAGGCTAACTTCAGGCCAGTATTGCCACCCATGCATATCTCACTGTGGCCTTGTAGGACAGTGGGGCAGAACACTATGAAGTTCTGATGGGAAAAAACTAGGAATGTAAAGAGCAATGAAGACAGACAGGTAGAAATCCTGCTGGTGGTATGCTCTGCTCATGTGCAAACGCTTGGTCCCTGAGCAGTCAATGGGAAGGTTCTGGAACCAGCTGGGGAGAGGATAATGGAACTGAATTCTATGTTCCTTAGGATTTCCGAAACCTAGAGGAGCTTTAAGAAGTTTCCTGTTTTCTCCACAGATGACTGGCATACTTGGGGAATGGCTGTACAAACTCGTGTCAGCCCTGTGGACGAGAGAGAGGGAAGCCAATATTGTGGTGGTTGACTGGCTCCCCCTGGCTCACCAGCTTTACACAGATGCGGTCAATAACACGAAGACAGTGGGACACAGCATCGCAAGGATGCTCGACTGGCTTCAGGTAACTGGGGATGGAGGGGGTCATCTTTCCTGAGTGGCATCTTGAACTCTCTTAAGAAATACAGGTTAGACAGTGTTACAGTGAATTTCAGACATCTGATCAAAATCTTTGGGATTCACATTGTTACTGAATTACATCTGGCTTGAAATACTCAGAAGTTGGGACTTTTAGACAGCCTTTTAATCCTATATAATAAAAGCCTAATATGCAAATCAACTGAACAGTGGAATGACTATTTGCTGTGATGCACACTGACCACCAGGGGGCAGATGTTTAATGCAGGAGATGCCCCAGCCCACAGCCCCCAGGCCAGCCAAGGCGGGTACCAGCAGGGGCCCCCTGATCACTCTGCCGGTTGCCCGCTGATTGTCCCTGTTCACCGGCCAGGCCTAGGGATCCTATCAATGCACAAATTTCGTGCACTGGGCCTCTAGTTATTGCTGTATCTCTGGATTTTCCATGTTATTTTATATCTGCTGGACAACAGTTTGCCTTATGGGTCATTACTTTCTGATTTCAGCAATGGATGACCTCAGGTTGGCTGGGAATGGCCAGCAGGCAGGACTGGCCAGTAATCTTACAAATCTACTGAAGTCTGCTCTTGCCTCTGAAGGTGCCTCTCCTGAGAGTGGGGTGGGTGTTGCTTCCAACTACTGCCTTGCTGAAAATTTTAATTGTGGAACACAGATCTAAAGGTCTTAGATCAGTCCTTTTGTCTTCTGTCTGGGTTATTTTGTAGAGCTTGGTTCCTGAGCTTTGGTGTCAAATCCCCATCCCCTCTTCCCCCACCAGCGAGTGCCTGGTCAGGACGCAATGTCCCCGGGTGTCCCAGGCGCGCTTGTGGTGAGGACCCAGCTCCTGGGGCTGAAGAGAGTGGGCAAGGAGGATGCAGCTGTGGGCTGTGGCTAACACTTAGTCTCTAGGAGTTTGGTGACTTTGACCTCCATGTGTAGGGAAGGAGTCAGGTATACAGCTTCTAGTCACGACCTCCCCTCAGCGCTTGTCATTGAAAGCATCTTTAAGTCCTTTTGACCTCCTCTAGCCTGGCTGGGTTCCAGCTGTGTTGCCCTGCCAGCCAAGCCAGCCCCTGGAAGTCTCTGTCCTGACTCCCGGTTCTCCTCCTTGTCACGATTGAACCGTTGAAATGTTGGTGACTCTGTGGGCTCAGGACTCCACTATCCACTCACACACTATTGTGCCTTCCTGCAGGAGAAGGACGGCTTTTCTCTTGGGAATGTTCATTTGATTGGCTACAGCCTCGGCGCTCATGTGGCTGGGTACGCTGGCAACTTCGTGACAGGCACAGTGGGCAGGATCACGGGTAAGCTCTGCCCCCTCCACCAACAGCTGGTCTCCAGCTCTGGCAGCTACTCTGACAAGCTGGCTTCTCTGAACGGGAGTGCCCCTCAGGGCAGCAGAGTGAGCCATAGAGATTAGCTTCGGAAGAAACCCGGAGAACATCGACTCTAGAGCTTTCCAAATGCTCTAATTAGTCATGGAACCCATTTTTCTCCCAATGGAACTTGTACAGCACCCCAACATATGAAACACAGAAGGGATGTTCTAGTTGAGGCTGGGTGTATGGTGGTAGTGTTAGTTTTGCGTTTGGGCCTTCCCCTTCCCTGGAGGAGTCACCGGGTCCCAGAGCCCCAGTTTGAAAACCACTGGTCTGACCCAACAGGCGAAAAAACACCCAGGGGCAAACAGCTGATAACTAAAGGGCAGAAGTGGGGTGGAGCCCTGGCCTTTAGTTATCAGCTCTTTCCCTGCCTTTGATACTCTAACAGGCGTCCTCAAACTACAGCCCGCGGGCCACATGCAGCCCGCCGAGGACATTTATCTGGCCCGCCGAGGACATTTATCCGGCCCGCCGGGTGTTTTTGCCGCCTTGTTTTTTACTTCAAAATAAGATTTGTGCAGTGTGCATAGGAATTTGTTCTTTTTTTTTTTTTTAAACTATAGCCTGTCCCTCCAACGGTCTGAGGGATAGTGAATTGGCCCCCTGTTTAAAAAGTTTGAGGACCCCTGCCTAGGTCCTCCAGGGAAAGAGTGAGGGCTGGATTCTAGTTTGGATTCTGCCTCTGATTTCTAGTTCATCTACCAAGAGCCTCTTGCCAGCGTTTTTGGCTGGCATATTTATTAGTGACAATGACCTGTTTAGAACGGATTATTAAAACTTTGTCTTTAAAGACACCTTGCTGATATCGGCACCCAGGTTGTCAATAGGAAATTGAGCGTTCCGTTTTAGTGAGATTTTGATGTGGGCCTTTGGGTTAAATCCTCTAGTGACTCTGAGAAGTGGGGAAGATTCTCTTTACCATGTTGAGGCCTCTCTAATACAGACACAGGGCTTGCTCTAGGCTAAAATGAATGGCAAATGTGTTGCTCTGAACTTTTAACCTCCTTCCAACATTCTTTCATTTGTCTTCACTTCCAGTTTTCTCATCACCCCTACCCGAGCAGGAAAGAGTGGATCAATTTCATTTTGAAACAGGACTCAGGTAGAAGGGTGTTCTTAGCTTAAAAAAAGATTTAGTAAAGATAGAGTTTCAGGTTTCAGCAATAAGTTGCTGGGGTATATTTAAAAAAAAAAAAGTATTCGTGAGGTTTCAGTGGACCTCTTTATATCATCGTCTGGGCTTAAGTGGAATGTCCTGGCATGCGTGCACATGCACTCACACACTCACACTCCTTTAGATCCAATCATCTGGTTCAGCATACTTTGAGAACTTTACTTTTTATTGCCACGGCCACGGGGCCTGAGCCCTCTAGGTGGGCAGTGATTGTGTGGCCACACATAACAGCTCATTAACCACTGAGTGCAAAGCTGTTTGACCCTCAGCCCATCTGGGTCCTATTGCCTGAGCACCTCCTTTCAGTCCGTGCAAAGCGTGATGATGTCCAGAGCAGGGCCAGCTGTTCTGGTGGCGGCCAGCACACACCAGGCCCCCACCAGAGTCCTTGGCAACAAGGACGCGCTGCAGAGCTTTCCTTTCCTGATTTCTGAATCCTAAAGGCGAGGGGCTGTGAGGAGCGTTCAGGTTTTCCTCTGTCTGGGTGGCAGCTGCTGAGATGTGGGCTTTGGGCAGAATGTTAATCAGTCCTCTGTGCTGTCGGCCTGGGGCACAGGGGCTGCATGTCCTGAGCTCAGCCCCTTCTCCCCAGCCTTTCTGTGTGGAACGGGGGCTTTGGGTGAGCACAACAGGAAGGAGTGGCCTCAGTCCAGTTGCCAAGCAGCCCCTCGGAGGGTATTTGGCTGACGTGACATACGCTGTTGTGCATGCCTGATGGGGGAGGCTGTGCACTCTCCTCTCTCCTCAGACTTCTTTCTCATGGGCCTGACAAGCCAGTGGCTCCGATGGGTAAGAGGACCAGAGACTGCAGCGGGAGTGGTGTCCTGAGGCCTGGGGCCTGCAGGGGGAGACGAGAATTCCAGTCTTGCTTGGATCAGAGAGCTGTGCATTACGCTTCTGAGGGAATTCTGTGATATAATAGATCATATCTTTCTAATTGAACACTTGTCTAGTTAGTTGTTAATAAATAAGCAAATAGATTCATTCATTCATTCATTCATTCAAGAAATATGAATTAAGTGACCACTCTGTAGGCTCTGGGCCAGATGCTACCTAATGTGAAGCACCTAATGTGTGGCAGGTGCTTTGTGCCATATGAAGTCACACAGAACCTGGCAAAGGGGGTCCTTTGGCTCCATTTGCAGAAGGGAAACGGGGACTCGGTGCTTAAACAATGGGTCCGATATCTTACGCTCCAATGAGTGTGTGTGTGTGTGCGTGCCCGTGAGTGTGTGTGGACAGAGCACTTTGGGAGGAGTCAGGCTGAGTGGAAGAAGGGGTGGTTCTCCACCTGCTCTCTCTTTTCGGAGGAGATAAGTTCTCCGTCCCATTCCTAGTTTAAAAAATAAACTGAGCAGCTTTCCCCGGAGTGTGAGCCCTGGCCCAGCGTCAGGCCAGGCGGTCCGGGTAGCGAAGGCTCAGCCTGGCCGCCGGCAGGCCTGTCGAGAAACCCTCGGCCGCCTGCATTCCTCCCGTGCAGCTCGGTTTCCATGGCACTGACCGTCTGGTGGAGACTTTTGTTCACACCAAGCAAAGAGCCCCTCTCTTGTACTGGTTGCAAAGCAGAATGTTCCTTTTTTCCTTTTTTATTTTCTTCCCTCCAGGAGACACGGCGGCAGGCAGGGGAGAGGCTGCTAGTGTCAGAACTGTGGTTCTCGCAGCCTCTAAAACAAGGCATTGTGGGCTGTTTGGGGAGGACGCCGCGTTGGTGCCATCTTTTTTTTGGGTCCTGGGTTGGGGGTGAGCCTGCCAGCAGCCTGGCCTCCCTTTCTGCCTCTGCCTTCCATGTGCTTCTCTAAACCTCTGGAAACTACTTAGTGTCAACCTCCACCAGTTCTCATGAGCTCCACGGGTTTACTGTCCACTCTGGATAACAGCTTTGCCTTTTGCTTCTCCTGAAGTTCCTCTCTCAAACCTCACAACATGCTCCCTGGGTCCATGGCATTGGGGCCTAAGGAACACAGGTCTTTTTTTTTTTTTAATCCTCATCTGAGGATATTTTTCCATTGATTTTTGGAGTGGAAGAGAGCGGGAAAGACAGAGAGAAATATTCATGTGAGAGAAACACATCAGTGGTTGCCTCCTGACCAGGGCCCAGGCTGGGGAGGAGCCTGCAACTGCAGTACGTGCCCTTGACCGGAATCAAACCCAGGACTCTTGGGTCCGCAGGATGATGCTCTATCCACGGAGCCAAACCGGCTAGGGCTGGAACGGTTCTTGACAGCAGGTAGCATCACTTCCTTTCTGTGACTGTTTTGGTCATGTCTCCTCCTTCCCTTGCTTTCTCAATCCGAGTTTCTTAACCTCAGCTCCATTCAAACGCTTTGCTGTGGAGCTGCCCTGAGCATTGTTGGGAAGTTATTGGCTCCCCTGGCCGCTAGCCCCAAGAAGCTTAGTAGCTTCTCCCTCCTACCCCAATTTTGACGACCCAAAATGTCTCCAGACGTTGCCAAATCCCTCCCATTTGAGAACCACTGTTCTAGACTAAACAGACCCCCTTCCTCAGCTGTAAATACTCTTTTCTTAACGTTTTCTCTCTGTGTCTGAAGAGCCTGATGGGTTGGGATGAATTTGGCACCCATAATTACTTGGGTTTCGTAATAATAGCTAGTATTCACACCGACAAGCACTTAATCTTATATTATCTCACAGGAATTGTATACATTAAGACATTCAGGTCCCATTTTATAGATGATACTAATGTGTGGCGAACTTTTTCAAAATCTGGTCCACAGACTACCTACTTTTAGGATCATCTGGAGAATAAACATATATATTTGGGCCCCACACCAGACCCACTAATTAGAATCTCTAGGGGGTAATGAATCTGCATGTTATAGTTTGCAAATTCCTTTTTTGAATGGTGTTGCCTTCCTGTGGTTCCAGCATTAAAAGATGGTGAAAGTCTCTTGTATGGTTGTCACTCCTGCCCAGTTCCCTTCCCTGCCCTCTCCCCCAGCCCACACATACACACAGTAACCAGCGGCTGGTCTGCCCAGCCAGAGTGTTTTGTAGCTTCAGAGTGGACCCTGAATTTGTAACGAGCTCCCCAGCGATATTTGGGGTCTTCACATATGAGAGCCAGTGCTACTCACATGCCACTGCGCTGCCTGTCCAATCCAGAGAGTTTGCAGGCAGGGGTGTTTTCTCTTAGCAGCTGCAAAACAGAGGAATTCTGGAGGCGTGGGGTATAGGTTCTCCGTGTATCTGGTGCCCCCTTCGCCATTCCACTCCTGGGCCTGGGTCATCACTAAAGGAAGAGGACCAATTAAGTCCAAATATAAACAGCTCAGTTTGGGGAGGTGTCTTTCCTCCAGAAATGGAGGTGGCTCAGTTATTTTGTAAGAAGCCTCCTCCTCTGAGGCTCTCAGTGGCAGAATCAATGGGATGAGTGGCTTAGTTTGAGCCAGCCCAAGTTCTTTTTAGAACTGCTCCACTTCTGACAGCCTTGGTATGTGCCAGGGTGAAGCTGTGGGCAGTCTGCTGAGTCAGCTGAGGTGTCAGGGCAGGCAAAGGTGGCAGAAGAAAGCCAAGTTCCTGGGCTGCAGGCAGGTTGGCTGGGTTCTGAGGACAGTTTCATTCTGCATCCTCGGGCTTGACTGGCGCATCTGACACAGTCCGTCTCAGCTCCCCCTTCTGTTGTAGGTCTGGATCCTGCTGGACCCATGTTTGAAGGTGTGGACATCCACAGCAGGCTGTCCCCTGACGATGCAGACTTCGTGGATGTCCTCCACACCTACACGCGTTCCTTCGGCTTGAGCATCGGGATTCAGATGCCCGTGGGCCACATCGACATCTACCCCAACGGGGGTGACTTCCAGCCTGGCTGTGGGCTCAACGATGTCTTGGGGTCAATTGCATATGGAAGTGAGTTCCTTGTTTTCTGCTTCATGGGGAAGTTTGACTCAATTACCTCATCTTCCCCTACATCAGCCAAGGCTGCTAGAGATCCCAACATTTATTTCATTGTTCCCACTTCTCCCTCCAACTGTCTGCCATTCCTCATCCTACAAGCTGTGAACAGCCTCCCGTGGCCTCTGCTCTGTCTTCTCATGCTTTGAGAAGGTCCGGTTATTATTAATTTCTTTTTATAACAAAAGGAATACATGTTTGTTGGAGATTTTGCACAGGACTTACTGAGTACCAATTTTGCACAGTACTTACTTTGCACAGGACTTACTGAGTACCAATTTTGCACAGTACCTACTGAGTACCAATTTTTCACAGTACTTACTTTGCACAGTACTTACTAAATACCAATTTTGCACAGTACTCACTGAGTACCAATTTTGCACAGTACTTACTGAGTACCAATTTTGCACAGTACTTACTTTGCATAGTACTTACTGCATACCAATTTTGCATAGTACTTACTTTGCATAGTACTCACTGAAGTGCCAATTTTGCACAGTACTTACTGAGTACCGATTTTGCACAGTACTTACTTTGCACAGTACTCACTGAGTACCAATTTTGCACAGTACTTACTTTGCACAGTTACTGGCTGACTGAGCAGGTGAATCATGGAGAAGCGGCTCATCGATCATGCTGCTCTCTGTCTCTCCCTCCCCCACCAGCGATCGCAGAGGGCGTGAAATGTGAGCACCAGCGGGCCATATACCTCTTTGTTGACTCCCTGATGAATGAGGACAAGGCGAGCTTTGCATTCCAGTGCACGGACTCCCGCCGCTTCAAAAAGGGGATCTGTCTCAGCTGCCGGAAGAACCGTTGTAATAGCATTGGCTACAACGCCAAGAAAACGAGGCACAAGAGGAACAGCAAGATGTACCTGAAAACTCGGGCAGGCATGCCTTTCCGAGGTAACCTCAGTCCCCGCCGCGCCCTGAGGACTGTCTACCCTCCTTCTAAACACCTTGTGGAACAGGGCACATCCCAGCCGAGGAGACGTGGTCAGCACAGTTAGATCAAACCATGGCGAATCGGATTGCGTTGTGCATGCTGTAGGGAAGCTAATCTAAAAACTAATGGTGGGGACTCTTTCTGTGATGCAAATCATCACTCCATGATCAGGGTGTTAATATCTTAAATCTCTCCTTCATTTAACTTATCAAAGCTGTTCATATTTGATTATCACAACAAATCTGAAGTAGGACCAATAGGGATCAAAAGGATATCTTGCCGTTTTATAACATGTTATAAAACCATAAAGTTTTGTGGGAATCATGGGCGTTACTTACAGATGAGGAAATTGAGGCTCAAAGAGCCTTGGTCCTTAATTCAAGGCTATGCAATAGGAACGTAGCTGGGCCAGAATCCCCAAAGGTCTCCTGCACCCCCAGTTTAGAGCTCCTTCTTCTATCCCTCTTGCGCCATTGGACTGAATGAGACCAGAGAGAAGCTGGAGGCAGGGCTGGGCCTAAAGGATGACAGTCCCTAAAAACCCAGCGACAGATGACTCAGTTGGGGACAGGTTGCCCTGGGATGACCATCAAGGCCCACACCTGTCTTTGCTCTGCTGTCTCTGCAGTTTACCATTACCAGATGAAAATCCATTTCTTCAGCTACAAGAACGCGACAGAAATCGAGCCCGTTTTTTATGTCACCCTTTATGGCACCAATGCAGACTCACAGATGCTGCCGTTGGAAGTGTAAGTCCCAAGTTCCCTCTGCTGGGGTGAGGACAAGTTGGTATGAGAATGAGGGAGCACAGGAGTGTGGGAACCACGGAGAGGGGTGTGGCCTGAGGGCTGGGTGGTTCCAGCAGCCTCTGCGGTCCTCTGTCTCTCCATCTGCTGTCTACCACCAAGCCCTTGACACACAACTGGGAGGGAAGCTCCCAGGACACATCCACAGTGTGAGAAGCTGCTGGATCAGCTGGGCAGAAAGTGCTGTTTCATTTCAGACACGCCTGACATGCGAGGCATTAGGAAATTTGGACCGTTTCTAATTATCTGTGGGAGGGGCACACAGCAATCTGGGTATATTTGCCGAGCACTCCTTATGTACAAGGTCATCAAAGTAGTGGCTATCAGGGTTCACGGTCTAGTTGGGAGACCAGGTTTGTATGCACACAGTCACCCACACAAATGAGGTGAGGCAGGTTCCCCAGATGTCTAATGGGAGGGATGGGCTGGAGGGGGCCAGGGGGCCTGTGGGCAGAGAAGAAGAGGATACTGTTGAGTAGGGATGTGTCTTCTCTCTGCTTTCTCACTTCTGTTCTTTCTTGGACCTGTGCCGCCAGAAAGTAGTATAAATAGGGTGGTACTCAGGAATTTTTGATAAAAATCTGGGGTGCAGTAGGCAAAGTTATCTGTCAGCGTGGAGACAGTGGGCTTCCACCTTGATGATGCCAGTGCAGGTGGAGGACCTGGGGGAGAGCCCTCTCCTTGTTTCTCTCTTGTCCGTGGGGGACAGGTGCTGCCAGGGCATCATCCCACAGATGTGGCAGTTTTCCAAGGGGCTGGGGAGTGAGCCAGCTTTTCTCCTTTCTTGCAGGGTGGAGCGGATCCGGCTGAATGCCACCAACACCTTCCTGGTGTACACAGAGGAGGACTTGGGAGACCTCCTGAAGATCAGACTCACCTGGAAACGGGCACCTCAGTCCTGGTACAGCCTGTGGACAGAATTTCGCAGCTACCTGTCTCAATCCCGGAAGTCTGAGCAGGAAGTGAATATCAGGCGCATCCGGGTCAAGTCTGGGGAAACCCAGCGCAAGTAAGTGCCTCCTGACCCTTTTCGGCCCCCATCAGTGGTGAGCACAAGGCATGTGCCTCGGCCCAGTCCTTTCCTTTGCTAAGCAAGCGCCTTCGGTCCTTTCATACCCAGAACACGGGGGGAAACCTCAAACACCTCTGCAGGGGAAAGTGAAGTCCAGATCAAGACATCTGTGGATGTTTGGGCCCTGATCACAGGCCCTTGGCTGAGGAGGTGTGCAAGTGGGGGCTGCAATCCAGCCCTTGTTCTATTTGCCAAGCCCCGTGTTGGCCCAGAGGAAGCAGGGCTGCCCCGGACAGGGCTTTTCAGGAGTGCTGCTTGCTAACTGTGTGCTCTGAGGTCCATGCAACCACAAGTCTTTGCTTGCTCCTGTGTGGAACCAACAAGAGTATTAAGTTCAGGAAGCCCTCAGAATGAGGTCTGGCAGGACCTGGTTTCCCGAGCTTCCTGTTTTCAGAGCATCAGACCTCTCCTTCCGAGGCTGTGAGTCAAGGACATGGTGCGGGTCCTGACGTCAAGTAGAAGAGAATCCCATATGCTATGCCAGCTGGCAGCTTCCACGTGCCTGTTAACCCCAAGACCAGCATGAAAGATCCAGACCTTATCTGTCACTGCCTTCACCTCTGAGCCTTGGTCCTCTGAACAGCTTCTTTCTATGTAGAAGCCAGGGAAGTCTGGACCTTTGTCTAGAGAGTGTTGGGGGCGACCTTGATCAAATCCTTCAGCAGGCCTCTGGGAGGTCACAGTCAGCCTTGCGGTGGTTGCAAACAGCCTCTGCCCCCTTTGTACCTCATTTGACATGTTCTCCATCACAGTCTTCATATGCCCTGTGTGCACTCATTGCCGCAGGCACAGGTTGACCGTGAGAGTAGTGGAGGTACACATGTGTGAGGGCTTCTTTGGGGGATGAATACTAAAAAGTGGAATTTCAAAGTTATAGTACACGTCTTCTTCACTTGACTAGATGTTATTAATTTCCTGTCCCAAGTGGTTGGACCAATTTTCAATCTTAGCCACAGAATAGGAGCTCCCTTTCCCCTCCTCCTCATCTGTATTTGGTGGGACATTCTTGCTACCCTGTTGGGTATGAATTGGTCCCCTGCTCTTGTTTTAATTTTTTTCTGATTGTGATAGGGCAGTCACCTTTTTATAGGTTCATGTGCTGTTGGGGCTTCCTGGTAAAGGTTCTTAAAGCTGTTCTGATTATGGCTTTTGTCCTGCAGGTGAGCATCAGGGTCAGGTGTCCCTCCCGGCTATTGGTCATGGGGTCATGCTAATCACACACTTTTGAGGTGGGGGTGGGGGTAGGCCACGTGATTTGGCTGTAAGTTATAGTTGAAATGGTTATTCGACCCCTGATTCTACCTGTGGTCCTGCTGTCCATTTCCTGAATCTTGGTTTTAACTCACAGCTGAGTCCAGCCATGCCCCTTGGTGGATATTTAAGAGTTCTGTACTGGAGGCACCTCGAGTTCCTTTATTTGAGGAGATTAAAGTCCACCATAGATATAGGAATCCATTCAAGGCAGTGCATCATGTGTTAAATAAGAGGAAACATCCATTGTTGCTACCAGGCCATGAGAAGTAACGACAATAACAAAAGCAGAATTTCCATAAGGATGTGCTTTCCTATTAAATTGAGAGAGCAGGGTCTCAGGCGGTGAGGGAGGCTTCCGAGAGGCAGGCAGTCTTTGGAACAGATGGGGAGAAGCCTGTGGAAGAGGTGATCAAAGGCTGCATGAGCCGAATCACGAGGCACCTCAAAGCGAGACCGGGTCTGGCCTGCTTGTAGTTGCAGCAGGGAGTTCCGAAGGCCCTTGAGTCAGGGTGTGGCACCAGGAAGACTTCCCTTTCCTCTTTGCTCCGTCCACCTTGGATCCAGAAAGCACCATCTGGCTAATGCACAGCCACGTGCCTCCCCCTGTAGAGCTCTGGTTACCTCGGTGGTTTCTTTCTCCTCTAGATACGCTTTTTGTGTGGAAGACCCTGAGAGCACCAGCATATCCCTTGGCCAAGAGCTCTGGTTTCACAAGTGCCTGGGCAGCGAAAGAATAAAAAGGGGAATCAGGTAACCGGAGCTTTCTCCCGTGTTCGCGCAGCACATGCCGACTGCTCACCCAGCCGATGCGGGCTGGGGCGGGGCACCAGGTTGGAGGACGGGAGTTGGGGAAGAAGTAAAGGAGAACCACAGAGCATAATTCCCTTTCTCAGGTGTTTGGGACCCCAGGTTGGTGTGAGTGGATATTAGTGGGTGATTCTCCCCCTTTTGAGAAGCGGGAATGCTTGTCTGTGTCATGCTGAGTCAGACGAAAGAGTCACCTTGCATCAGTGTCCCATTGCCCCATGCTAGAGTCCCTTTATTTCCAAATCGAAGGAAGTTGATATCTCAAGGTGTGAGGTGGTGGGGCACATCCAAAAGGGGACTTGTCAAAATGTCCTCTGGGTCTAAACGCTTGCTGAAGAGGAGGGAGACCAGCTCCACCACCAACCTCTACCTCTTGCCCCAACCAAGCTCCTAGATAATAATTTTAGTGCCATATGCTGAGCACATACATGTGCCCATCTCGCTGTCAGTGCTTCACTGATTTTTATCATCAACCCCTGGACACTGGTGGTGTTAACCCTGTGCTCAGTGGGGAACCGAGGCTCAGGGAGTTCAGGGTAAACACTTTCCAGGCCCCCCCCCCCCCCGATGGTGACAGTGGATCAAGGATTGAGGCAGATTGGTTTACTCAAGCTGAGGCCTTTTCTTGCTCAGATAAACCACCTCACCTTGATCTGGCTATCAATGGTCAAGCAGCTGCCCCCGTGCCGGGTCCCCTGTGATGAACTGTTTGCCATCCTGAGGGCCGGGCTGCAGGCCAGCTGCTCTGTCTCCTGTTATGAAGCATTGGTGTGACCACAGCTCAGTGATCACAGGACTGTGGGATTCTGAAACTGCCCATCTAATTAAGCGACTCGGTCTAGGCTCACATTTGCACCTGGTTCCTTTCAGGCACACTGTGGAGCTTCCCTGAGGGTGCCAGCAAGGTCCCCCCACCCCGCCTACCAAGCACATGGAGGAAAGTTACTGCTGAGGACCCACCTGATGGAAGGACCTCTCTTGGCCTTGACCCTGGAGCACGGGAAGAGCCTGCTTGCTGGCCTAGGACCTTCCCTCCCAGGACAACTGGGCCTTCTCGCCAGAGGGGACTATGTGCTGCTCTTCTTGCTGCTGCCCTAGAAGAGCTCTAAGGCCAGATCTGTGTGCAAGCAGCCAAATGCCTGGGCCTCCTGTGCACACCGGGCTGGCTGCTAAGTGACTGGGTGGGCCTGTGCTTTGCCTGGCAAGAACCACTGGGTCTGCAGTGGCCATATGTGGAAGGCTGTCAGGGCGTGGCCCAGCTTGCGTCGTAGTGACGGGCCTTTCTGCTGGGAGCTGACCTGTCAGTATGGCAGGCCTGTGTCCTCCTTCACCCAGAGACGGTCGATCTGGGGTGATGCTGAGGCCCTCAATGTTGGGGTTCAATGAGCTGCATCGATCAATGTCAGTTACTTCTTCAACATTCTGTCCTGTTCCTTAACTCACTCTTTAAAGCACACATCATTGGCTTTCTTATTTTTCTGTTGCTCATTTTTTTTTTATTGGATCAATGTTTATTGAGCACTTAACCTTAATGGGGTTGGGATTTGTAGACTCCCTTAGAGTTTAAATGGTCCACGAATATACATACTAGTATGATGAAGGCACAAGGGGCATTGGAGATGGGCTAGAGGATGGAAAAACTGGGGACCCTGGGGTTTCCAGCGGTTTCTACCTATTTCTTCTTAGTGAACATATGCATTCCCCCTAAGAGTGATATGTTTGATCAACAGCAGAGTAACAAGCAGGGCGCCATATGTGCTGGGGATCAGAATGGTGGTCAACTATCAGATATGATTGCTTTTGTTGAGGAAGGTAGAAGGCATTACATATGTTATACATATCTGTTTATCCAGAACCATCGCCTGTCAAACAGCTGGTGCTAAGACTTAACATGCTATTTTTCTTCCTTAGAAATACCTTGCTCTAATACCAGCCCCTTTTCTGTTGAACTTCTTGGAAAAGCCTCTAACTCTTCATTTGAATTAATATAAATGATATCTTAGGAACCCATTTTTACTTTCCAAAAGATTTTCATGTGTGTCACCTAATTAAAGATTAACAACAGGAGGTGAACAGGGAAGCCATTATTAACTCTATATAAAACGAGGCTCTGAGGTTCAGCCACGTGTCTGAATTATATATACCACGTTGGTGATGGGGGTCAGGTAAGGACCCAGATTTCTAAGAGGCAAAGTCTATGGTATGTTGATTTCTGCAACTTCAGTAAGACGTTTATAGCCATTTCTCTCCAATCTGCCCCAGATGGGACAAACAAGGACTATTTCTCAGAGCCATTCATAAAACCTGAGCCCTTCTATTAATCTGTAACCAGGAAAGCAACTGTGCCAAGGGGAGGGGATTTTTATGGGTGAGACTGATTTGGAAGGAGATATCAGGTCGGGGAGGAAAGAGTGATTTTTTTTTTGTACTTAGGTTTTTAAAGGACACTGTTTTAACATGTCTTGTGCCAAAGTCGTATCTTTGTTCAGTGCCAATCTTCAAAGACATACTCAATCAAGCCTTAACTCAAGGTGTCTCCATCCAATGTGTGCTTCTTCTGTTGTTTCCGCCATTGCTTTCTAGCCAAAGTGGAGCTTGTATTACTGACGGTGCCTCCTGGATACCTCTGACCTGTTTTTAGTGATGGAATCCTTAGGCATCGAATCCTCCGTGGGTCCTATATTTATACATTCGGCTTGAAGACTTATTTGTATATACTGCTGCTTTTTTTAATGCTACACAGAACATTATTTATTTTTCAAGTGTATGTAATGTATGAAAACGTATGTGGTTAGTTTTTACATTAAGATTAACCCATTTCAAGACTAAAATTTTTAATAATAAAGTAATAAAAATCTACCAAATTCTTATTGGTGTAGCAACTCAGTTCTTAAAAGTCGAGAGACTTATGAATGCTCAAGCCTAAGGTTTGACAAAACGTTACTTTAATATAAGAGATAGTCTCCGTTTGGTACCAATTATTGGTAGGAGGTGGACAACTCCTTTCACCAAGAACAAGGAGGACAATTATTTGGATCGCTGTAGAAACGCCTGAAGGTGGATGATAGGAAGGAGATGGATGTTGGGGAACATTAGTGAGGATATAGGTTTGATTGCATGGGACCTAGATTATAGGGGCTTAGACCAGATAGGAAGTTGATCTTCCTATGGTGTTTAACTCCAAGCTGGTATTGAAGTTCTGCTCCATTAAGTCAAGAGGGACCTAAGCCAAGAGGGATGCCTTTTATAACTGGGTTTATCTACAAATGGGAATAGTCTCTCAAAAAAAAAAAAAAAAAGATTAATAAGTAAATAAAAGAAATAAGAGTAAAAACAAATATAAACCAGGGTTCAGGTCATGTGTTTTCCTAAACATCTGTGGTTAGCAATACCGCTTAACCTTGACTTTATATCATACCACTGCATGTATGTGTTGTGGTGCAATAGGGCTGCTGGAGATGTCTGGAAGCTGGGACAGGTCTAAGCATTAAGGGACCCATGTGTAGATGGCAGCTGGGGCAGCAAGGAGCAGAGTTATCTGGACCAGAGCTATCATCTCAGCAAAAGGAAGCCACGCTCTACCTCTTTTATTCTTTCACAGGAAGTGGGTGATCATGGTCAGAGGCCACATACGGGCTTTGAAAGTGCTGAGGCCAGAAACAGAGGCCGGGGTTACCTCCCTGGTGTGGAGAAGCTAAGAGCACACTTTAGAATGAAAGAAATCTTGACTCTGCCCTGGTCATTATCCCAGGACAACTTCAGTGGGGTTGTTGTGAAGCCAACACCTCAACTATCTATTGGGAGGGAGAGCATTCTCTCACCACCTCCACAACGCAGTCTCCTTGTCCTGTCAGAGAATCCAGTCCTACTTTCTTCTTTCTGTCTAGGCTACCCCAGCACCCCTGTACAGGCTTCTTTGAGGAGGGCCCAAAAGATAATCTCAGAAATATGAGAGTTTCAGAAGTGCGGCGTCACCCCCACAGTTCATTTCCCTGGTGACCACACCGCAGAGGTCTCTCCCTCCTTCAAGGTTTCTTTATTAGTAGTTCTTCCTCTTTCTTCCAGCCCCTCCCTTTCCTCCTCCTTCCCTTTCTCCTTTTCCTCTTTCTCCTCCCCCTCTTCATTAAACAGTTTTATTGTGGTTTAATGGACACAATACACACAGATGTAAATCATACAATTTGATGTGTTGATGTGCGAATGCATCATGAAACGGAAATCATCATCATGGTCAAGATAGTGAACATATCACTCACCTCTAGAAGTTTCCTTGTGCCCCTGTGTGGTCCTACCTGGTGCCCTCTCTTCAGGTAATCACCGACCTGCTCTCTGATGCTATAGATGAGCTGGAGTTTTCTAGAATTGTAAGAAAAATGTATGTACGGTATGTCCTCTCTCCCCCCTCCCCCCACCTTGTCCACAACATAATTATTTTGAAATGGATCCATGTTTTTGCATGTACTCGTAGTTCACTCCTTTCTATTGCTGAGTGGTACTCATTGTATTGATACACCGCCACCTGTCTATCCAGGCACTCTGAGTTTCCTACATCTCTATGTGGCTTTATTTCTAGACTCTGTTTAACTGATCTATTTGTCTATTTTGATGTCAATACCACAGTCTCTTGATTACTGCTGCTTTCTAAGTTTTGACATTGGGCACCGATAGTTTTTAACCGTGATTTCCATCCCCCCCCCCCTCCCCCCCCCCCCCCCCCCCCCCCCCCCCCCCCCGCCACAGTTGTTTCGGCTATTCTAGGTCATTTGTATTTTCAGATGAATTTTAGAATCAGCTTCTCAATTTCTACAGAAAGTCTGCTGAGATTTTTGTAGGGATTGCATTGAATTTATAGATCTGTTTGAGGAGAATTGATACCTTCATGTTGAGGTTTTTTTTAACCTATCTTCATCAATTCTTAATTTGAATCCTTTTTACACCAAATTTGTTAATTTACTGTTTGACTTTCTACTGACAAAACGATTTCTTCAGGGCTTACTCTCTGAATACATGAAAAATATTTTTGGATAGAACAAGTTTAAGAAAATACACAATTACTTATTTACGACATTTCTAAAATGTAAAATTGAACACTAAAAAATGCCAAGATACCACTTCAGAGAGATGTGCGGTGGGCATGTGGAGGGCATGCCTCCTGCAGCACAGACCTCATTCCCCAGCTGCATCCTGGCAGTTGAGGGCTCTCATCTGAACCTCTCAACAGGAATTGTTTTCAGCCAACCAAGGGATTCAAGGTCCCAGCACCACCCCCAGGGCAGTACACATCCAGGCCCTACCTCCTTGTCTTCGGGACACATCTGAAGGGCCATAGTAGATGGTGGGATCAGCAGAAGTCCTTGTTGCATCATAGCTCAACTCTTACCCTACCCAGACCTTCACTCCCCAGGGATAATGGTCCAGACACTGCTCCCTAGTAAAAGCCCTGCACACAAATCTCCATATCAGGCAGAGTCTGTTCCCCAGGGATTCCAGCTAAAGACAGGAGACTATTTCCCAGTCAACTTGCAATTCCCAGGATTTAAAGAGTGTAATTAGAGACCCCTAGGTCAGCCCTGAGGCTCCCAGATGAGATGTGGAGAAAGTAGGGAGCCAGTTATCACTGGCCTACTCTACTCTGACTGTTGCTTACGGCCTTGCTCCCAGGTGCTTTCCCGTTCACACAGGTGCCCTTTGAAACCACCCGACTCTGTGAGACAATCACGGAGGTGCTTTCCCTTTCACATGGCACCATCACACCATGCCCATTGCTGTTTGAAATCACCCTGACCATGGAAGGTGGAGAAAGCACCGGGCTGGCTTCTGCCTCATCAGCATGGCAAGGCCATGGATGTCCCAATGGGAGAGAGAGGGCAAGAGGGACACTCTGTGTACAGGCCAAATGAAACTGAACAGAGGCTCACCCACTGGGAACAGGGATCCCAGAGCCGGCAGTGCCCAGGGGAGCGCCAATGGAAGGTGGAGAAGACTCCCATGTGCCTCACAGAACCACCCCCCATCAAAAAGTTAGAATAGGGCCTTTCACCTTGGGCTAGCTCATGAAAGCCAGTTTTCTTCATACAACAGACATATTTTTTTGTAAATTTAATTATATATTAACTAGAGGCCCGGTGCACAAAAATTTGTGCACTTGGGGGGGGGGTCCCTCAGCCTGACTTGTGCCCTCTCACAGTCTGGAAACCCTCGGAGGATGTCTACCTGCTGGCTTAGGCCTGCTCCCTGGGCGATCGGTCCCAAGCTGGCAGTTAGACATCCCTCTGGCAGCCTGGGAGCCTTAGGAGGATGTCCACTTGCCAGCGGGGAGCAGGCCTAAGCTGCAGTCGAATATCCTTAGTACTGCTGAGGAGGCAGGAGAGGTTCCCACCACCACCACCATACTGGCAGCCATCAGCCTGGCTTGTGGCTGAGCAGAGCTCCCCCTGTGGGAGTGCACTGACCACCAGGGGAAGCTTCTGCATTGAGCGTCTGCCCCCTGGTGATCAGTCTGTGTCAAAGTGACCAGTCGTTCCCAGTTGTTCTGCTGCTAGGGTCAATTTGCATATTACTCTTTTATTATATAGGATGACTAACAAATTAACTGTAGTATAAAGTCCTTTCACCATGTTCCTTCATTCGACCATTTCAACCAGCTATGCAGTAAGTATTGTTGTGGGCAAATGCAGAGGAGAAAATGCAAGTTCCAAGTGGTCCGTGGCCCCTCAGTAAGTGGATGAACTTGGACTTAAACTTGGGTCTGCAGACTCTAAAGCCTGCGTTTGTTCTTTCCCTTAAAAGCACTAAAAGAAATGACCTTTCAGAAGATTCCTGCAGTGAGTCTGTTTGTTCTCTACACAAATCTGGATGTTCTTCTGGTATGAGGCAGGGGTCACCTCCTTTCTTTGAAGGGACACTCATTTTAAGGTTTTCTCATGAGAAACAATCCTTCTGGTGCTCAGGTAAGTGGGAAATTGGCAGTCACCAAAATTTCCAAACTTGCCCCACTAGCTTTTGGATGGATACCAGAATCACGCGCATCAGTGGAGGATGGCTTAGGGGTGTTTCACCAGCAGAACCACCTCTCCTGGTGAGAGGGGACCCTCTCTGAGGAGAGGAGCAGCTACGGGAGAAACAGGAGGAGGGAAGTAAAGTGGGGGAGGCCTGGACACTCCAGCTTTACTCAGTAAGCCAGGCCCAGAGGGTCCTGGAAGAAATAGTGTTGGGAGTCAGTTGGACACGAGGAGATGAGGGACAACTTCCACTGTGACACAGAGAAGGAGCAAAGGATACAAACAAATAGAGGACGGTTCAGTGAGTAGGCAGGAAAGGGGCTGCTTCTGGTGGTTTCCATTTTTCTTTTATTTTTTTATTTTTTTTTATTTTTTAAATACAAGGGGACATCGTCTTTGGGTGGACTAATCCAAATCAGAGGAGATATTGTAGGTTGACAGGGTTGGCGTCTCTCGTCAACTGCCTTCCTGGCATGCTTCTGATGTGGACCATGTATAGCTGCTGTTTATCTCAAATGAGACTGGCCTCCAGCCCAGGCTGATGAAATGATGCTCTCAGGCTACCGGAGAAAAACGCAGAGGCACATGACTGCAGGTGTGGCTCTGCAGCCCTGGGAGTGTAGCAACCCATCGCCCATCACCCTTCTAGGACTCTCGCAACAATACTCGCCTTGATCTATTTGGGCTGCAGGAGCCAAGGGGCCATGCAGGAGGCAGCCAATCAACGATTCCCTCTCACCACTGATGTTTCTATCTCCATCCCCCCTCCCTTCCTCTCTGAAATCAATAAAAATATATTTAAAAACAACAACAGGTTCTGGAGATGCTGTAATTTCTTTATCCCCTCAAGCCCACTTGGCAGCAACACATCAGAAAGGGGCTTTTTTACTTCAAGATATCAGACCCTCCCCCCTCCCCCCAAGCAAGCTCTGACCAAGTCACAGCACACTCTCAACTGCCCGGTCAGAACCAGACAGTGAACAGGCTGCCTTGGGTGCCTGGGCTCTGTGGGTGGCGGATGGAGGTGGTCTGGGAACACATTCCACTGCAGAAGGACCTCAAACTTCCTATGTCCAGAACAGAACTCTCAGACTGTTGTCCTCCATGTCATCCCTCTCTCGGTTCCCATGGCCCCACCATGTACCCAGGCTCCTACCCTGGGCTGTGCATCCAGACGCCTCTCTCCCTCACCACCTCCTTTCTCTCTCAGCCCCTGCCTCCACCTCATTTCTCAGCAGTTCTGGTTCCTTCCTGCCTGCGTCCCCCCATTTCACTGAGCCCTCACTTCTTCTGAAATGCAACTCTGACCACATTATCCTCTCACTGAAATCTCTCACTGGTTGCCTGGTGACCTCAGGTCAACCTCCAAACTCTTCAGCTTGGAAGATAAAACCTTAGAGGACTCAACCACCTACCTCTTCCTGTTGTCCTCTGCCCTGCTCACAGGTGGCGCACAGTTCAGTTGCCTCAGCTACCTGTGGTCCCAGGTGTTAAGTAGAAATGTTTAACTTCCACGGCTGAAAGTCTTTTTCCAATAAAGGGTTTATTAGGCCAATGCTAGCTAAAAGAAAAGAAAAAACAGACAAAACAGAAGACTGGTCTTGGCGCCTGGAGCCTAAACCACCAGCAGCATGGCAGGGAGGAACAACATCAGGGCCCGCTCCTGAGAGTTTGCAAGCATTTTTATCAAGTATTAGTTGTGGGCAAAGGGGTGGGAGACAGTGAAGTGGGGCGGCTCCGGGTTAGGCCCAGAGTCCGCACAAAGGAAGGTCCCTGTGGAGTGGCCGTGGCAGCAGCCCGGAAAGTGAAGGCTGCTGCAGTTCTGTGGTGCCTGGCGAGGATAATCAGGAAATAGCCACCTGAAATGAATCCGGACTTCCAACCGATAGTTGGCCCACAGCCATGAACAGACTATCAGCTGTCTCTCTCCCTCCACTGATGCAATTTAATTTAGATGGCCTCAGAATTTCCCCCTTGTCACAGGAAGGCCCCAAGCCCTTTCCCACCATGTGACTTTGCACATGCTTTCCCTCTGTCTGCCACACCTACGCGGTAAGTTCCTACTCATCCTTCATGTAGGATGCTCAGCTATCACCTCCGCCAGGAAGCCTTCGCCCCTCCTCCTCCATTCGCCTCCTCTCCTGCCCCTCCTCCCCAGGCACATTTTGGTACCCCTTCTTCAGTCTTCCCAGAGCATCCGACACATCCCTCTGTTCATCACTGGCAGCTAACTGTCCATCTTGCTGTATGCCCTGTGCCCCCTACCAGACTGCACTTGCCTCATTCCAGATGGAGTCTATTGGTCTTTACACAGTGGTTGGCAAAGCCTCTTTAATAAACTTTGATTGATGATTGATTAATTAATTAAGTATAAAACAAGGGTCCCTGTGAAGGAGCTGTGGTCCAGATGGGGAGGAAGTCCAGTCCCTGGTGAGGTGCTGGAAGATACTCATGCCAAGAGCAAGTGTGTTTTCCTGACGACCAGAGCTGGAGGAGGAAGCTATAGAGAGAGCTGGAGGGCCGGGGCAGCAGGCTTCCTGGGTGAGGAAGGGGTAACTCAGTGCACAGCCTGGCCCTGGCCTCACCTGCTCCAGGTTTCTTTTCCTGCAGCAGCCACATCTGAGCAAGGCTCTCTGCCAAAAGGCACCCAGGGTCCCCTCCCCATAATTAGCATGTCTCTGGGGAGGCCAAAGCTCACAGTCTGGAATGCAGACAAAGAGGATCTGTTCCAGTTATGCTAATTGCTGCCTCTCTCCCACAGAGGCGGGCTGTGGGAGATGCCAGGAGGCAGAGGAGCAGGTGGGGAATTCCTCTGCTCCTGTGGCCAGGCCCACCCCAGGAGGGGGCCCTGCCAGCCTTCACCTGGAAGTTGGAGGCCCAGCAGATTGCAGGTGCCTTGCAGGCTGTCGCTGGGCAAGTGCAACTTGAAGACCAGGCAGCTTCCTGTCCAGGAACCCCAAAGCTTACACTTCCACTTTCCAAACAGTGCTTTCTCCTGGGTGCCACCTTTTAAATGCAAAGGACCCTGGGAGAGGTAACATGTTGGGTTCCTAACACCTTAGAGTAAATGCGTGAATGTGCAGCTTTCCCAAGGGGCCTGGGAAGCAGGTGCCCTGTGCTTTAGGATGAGCACCGGGAGGACAGGGGGCTGAATCTCGAGTCCATTCCCGTCACAAATGTGACTGGAGCCCAGCAGCCCCTGTCTGAGCCACGCTCCTCCTCAGGAGCACCCCCACCCCACTCCAACTTCTCCTTCAGCAGAGCTTCCCCCACAGTCAGTGACCCCCTGAGGCCACAGGCCCCTCTGGGAGTTAGCCCTCAGCTCCCTGTTGCTGCCTGTCCTTGCTGAGGAAGCATGTGGGGGTGGGTGGGGGAGAGCCTTGCTGGGCATAGGACCGTGACTCCCAAGTCCAGCGTGCATGCCAGGTGCTTGTTAGAACAGGTCCCTGGGCCCCGCTCCAGGGTTCCGTGCGTCTGACGTGGAGCCTGGGGCTGTGTATCTACCAAGTTCCCAGGTGATGCTGGACTCTGCCTCTCCCTCCACCTCCTTCCTGCCGCACTCACCGCCCTCTGGCTTGTCCATCCACAGCTGGACCCAAACGCCCATCTGTGGAGCCAATGCACACCCCAGGCAGAACCCATTCTCTTGACTGGACCTTTTCTTCCTGCTGAAGACCCCCGCCACCTCTTTTAAATTCTCTGACATCACACATGTTCCTGGAAAAACAGTTTTCCTCTTTCCAACCTCTCCTCATCCTCCTCTTACCAGTGTCTGTTCTGCATCCTGAGCAAAGCTTTCTCCCTCTCTTTCTCTCTTCTTGTTTTTTTTTTTTTCCTCTCTCACCTGCAGCAATTTCATCCAGGTCCATAACATAAAACTACCACCTATCTCGGATTCCAGCCTAGACCGCTTTCCTGAGCTCTACTCAGCCGTGGCCAGGCCCCCAAGTGAGCACGGAGGGCTGGCTCTCCCTCCCCCTCCCCACCCTCCCCCATGCTTCAGCCAATGGCATGTTTAGAAGCTCTGTCCCCAAGGCAGAGACCTGATGTTGTGAGTCGACGTGTGGAATGACTGGCGAGAACGTGAAGTTTCCTTTGAGCCTACATTGTCTCTCTGACCCTGGCATAGTAGGTTTTGAAAGGAGAGAGAGAGAGAGAGAGAGAGAGAGAGAGAGAGAGAGAGAGAGAGAGAGAGAGAGAGAGAGAGACATAGAGAGAGGCAGGAGCTGGATGGGGTGGAAGGTCTGTTCCAGGCCCTTGCCTGACAATAGCAGTCAGGATCTGAGTGAGCAACGCATTTCAGACAAAGCCCGCGACCACAGGATCTGTAATTTCACACCACAAATCGCAGCCCCTGGGTCTTAGCTTCCTCTTCCACTAAAAAGGGGATAATCTGTGGGATTAACAAGATGATAGGATGTGACTGCCTATTATGAAAGGGATGTATAAAGGCACCGGGTGGATGTTCGTTTTCCTGTTTCCCACTCCCTCCCTCCTCCTTCCCTACTCTTTTTCATGGGACATGATTTTCCTCTGACTCAGTGCCAAGGTTGAGACAAGCAATCTCCCTTGTTGTGTGGGGGCAGATATTTATTTCTCTTGTTCTGTTCCCACTTGAATAGAGCCCGTTGGAGATGCAGCCTAAAGTGTCCTATCCAACTACCCACCTTGGGGCAGGGCGTGGGGGGTGCGGGCGTGGGGGCTTAGCCTTTGTTTCCATGTTCCCGGATTTCACAACCTTTTCCACCGTGTCCATCAGCTACCAGGACGGGTTGTGTGAGAGTGAGCGCTTCTGGCAAAGTGAGTGGTAGCTCATTTACTTCAGGAATGATTTTTTTCCTCCTCCTTAAAGCTGCAGTATGTGTGACTCAGACCCAGGATGGCTCCTGAGTAAGTACAATGTCATTTGTAAATCTGCAAGGGCTCAGCACAAGCCACATGGAAGCAGAGCTCTTCTTTCTGTGACCTTGGACTTATCTTAGGTGGAACAAAGCAAAACTAAAAGAAACAACGCCAGCCCTGCCTGGTCTGGCTCAGCGGATAGAGCGTCAGCCTGCAGACTGAAGGGTCCCGGGTTTGATTCTGGCCAAGGGCACATGCCTGGGTTGCGGGCTCGATTCCCAGTGGGGAGCATGCAGGAGGCAGCCGACCAATGATTCTCTCTCATCATTGATGTTTCTATCTCTCTCTCCCTCTTCCTTTCTCTCTGTAATCAATAAAAAATAAAAAAACAAAAAGAAGAAGAAAAGAAACAAAGGCACTGTCTCAGCCACCCTGCCCTTTGCCCCCCAAATCAGGTCTAAGCCTGCTTTGCCAAATCACTGTTCGGTGGAAGATAGAATAGTTCAGGCAAACAGAAGCTCCAAGGAAAATAAGAGCATCACTTCATAACCCTGGACTTGTCCTCAGTGAGCTACTGGGGGATGGGTTTTCACATTACCTCGGGCAGGAGAGGTTGGTTGGCAAACATGTTAAACAAGAAGGCAAATGGCATTCAAATTTCCAACATCAAATATTTGCAACAGCTGATTTTGTGAAAATAAACAACAAAGAGCTGGAAAAGGGGTCCTATCTTTGGGAGGCAACCAATCTAGGTGATCACCTGCTGAGTGAGCCAGCAAGATGCTCAGAGTGTAGGTCCCTCTGGGAGCAGAGCTGGCTCGCCATTGCATGCCCTGGCCTAGGAAGTGCGCTCTTCAACGAGAGCATCACCAATTTGCACGGAACCACCCTGCAGTCCAGCAACTCCAAACTCAGGGGAGGGGAAAGCGACATTAGAATCCCAGAGGAGCTTGTTGAACACACACACACATACACACACACACACTCCCCTACCCCTGACCTTGGGGGAGTTCAACAGGACATTTGGACTTTGTTCCTTCATTGGCCCTTCCTCCCACGGTCCTGGGGGACACTGGGGGTCAGAAGGAGGAAATATACCTCTGACCTGGACCTGCCCTGTGGCCTAACAGTTTTGACGTCAGTAGGTGCCCATACAATGGGCTGCCCACCATTCCTCCTTAAAGGAAGGGGCCGAGTTAGCCTAGAGGTGTGTCAGCAAGGGCCCACAGCCACCTCTCTCCTGTGGCTCTGCTCTTCTCTCTGGGAAAGGCACGGGTGGTAAAGGAACCGAACTGGCAAACTCTGCTCCCTCACTGATGACGGGGCTGCGCGCACTGAAGACGAAGGCAGAGGAGACGTGTGGGAGGTGCGTATGCTGAGGGGCGGCCTCCAGGGCCCTGGAAGGAAGGGCGGAGCTTAGACGTGCAGACGAGAGTGGGAGGCCTTCCAGGCGGAAGGCATGAGCAAAACCTCGCATTTCGCAGCAAGCAGAGGGTTCCAGGGCCGTGGAGGGAATCAGAGAAAACAGACGTTGGGTCTGTGCTGATTGCATCGATGTCGCCGGCATATGCCCGCACTGGCCATTCCAGGCCTTGTCTGGGAATCGCTCTGGTAACCGAGACTGAGAAAGAGTGGCCTGCGGGGCTGCCCTCACCTCTTCCCATGCCCTGCAAGCAGGCCCAGCCAGGCTGCAGGCCTCGGCCAGACCGCTCTTGTCTTGCCCTGGGCTCAGAGGTAGCCAGAAAGGCTGGCAGGGCGAGGCTGTCTGATTCCCAAGGCTTTCCGAGCTGGCCAGGTGGAAGGCAGCCAGGGAGGCGGCAGCCTGCGACGGCCTGCCCAGCCGCCTTGGAGAGCAGGCAGCTGCTCAGGGGAACAATCGGGCAGAAAGGGGGGTGGGGTGGTCAGGGAACAAGGGCCAGGAGAATGCTGAGCAAGGTCAAAGTCCAATTCGGTACAGGGCTTTATTACCGATTTAAAGTTCACCCCTCCTCGCAGGGGGTCACCACCCCTGCAGAAGAGGCCAGGCTGGCGCAGGGGAAATTGGCATTTAAAGACTCCAAGTGCCCGGCACCCTGGCAGGGCTCCAGTCTAGCCTGCGTGTTTACCCCAGAGCCCAGGAATCTCACCCCAACTAGGGTCCTCTTTCTCCATATCTGGACGCCTGCTCGCTTGTGGGGAAAATCCCCCAAACTCTCCTGACTTTCTCCACTCTGGGGGAGGGTGCAGAGGAATGGTGGGTCTGGAAGGTGCGATCATGTGCTTTTCTTAACGGGGCCTGGGAGAACGTCGTAAGGCATTGGCAGTCAACGGGGAGCGGACGTATTACAGGAGCCAAACTGAAATATGAGGGGGGCAGTCATGCGCGACGTGGCCCCTAGGAGGAGGCAGGAATCTGGGTTACCATGAGGACTCAGCGGGTGGGCTCTGTAGGAGCGACAGGCTGACGTATTCCAGGCACGGTATTCAGCTGAAAGAAGGCTCCTCTGCGTGCCTCTCTCCTTGGGGTGGTTATTTCCCAGCCCGTGGCCTCCCCTGGGCTGCTGTAGGAACTATTAATGCCTGGTACTAACACCCAGATTCTGTTGTAGCAAATCCACGACTTCTCTCCTTCCCCATCATTCCCACCTCCTCCACTGCCATTTCCACCTAAGGGAAAGGGATGGACAAGCTCCTCCTGGTCAAGTACTATGAACCTCTTTGAGTTGGGCCCTTTGTGACCCCTTTGCCATTCACTCAACTCACATTTGCTGGGTACCTGGGTGCTGGTGAAAACTGAGCCGCACAGGGTAAAGTCTAGGCTGCTTTGGGGTTTGATTTCAGCTGTTCAGAACGATGAGGAAAGGGAGCAGCATATGGGACAACGTGTTCATGACATCAGGGTTCATGGGGACAGCGACCTTCCCACAAGGAGATTTGCTTGTTGGCATCCTCGAAGGCAAAGCCGGTTGAAATCCTTTGGCTGCTTGTTGGGCTGGCAAGTTGGGTGTGGGTTACGTAACACGCCGTGCCCAGGAGCGGCACATGTGTGCATGCACTCATGCACATGCACACACACCGGCCTGAGGCACCTGAATGGTGTATCCTACAGGTAAGTGGGTGGTCACATTGATTGATGGGACTCAAGGAGTGCATTTCGAGTGGGCTAGCAATTATTTTTGCTGGGACACGTTCCCCACCCAGCACCATTTGCCTCTCACTTTGGGAGTGGCTGGAGCTTTTGTGGAGCATATTTAGGGCCCATCACACACGAGAAAGTCTCAGCAGCTCCAGGTTCCCACAGCCTGAAGTCCAAAGGGCTCTGGGTGCCATCCAGGACACTGCGTCACCCGCTTCCAAATGTCCTTCCAGCCTCCTCTATTCCTTTTCTCTAGCTTAGATCTTCTCAGACTTACCCACTCTCTGCCTACCTCACCCCCAACTCACCTGGGATGTCCCACAAATATCAATTATACCGTAGGTGTGGAACACTTGCTTCCTCCTTATACGCCTATCGAATTCTCCCAGCCCGTCCAGGCCCAGTTCTGCAGACCCTCCTCAGCGGAAGGGACTTCTCTGCATTGCTCAGGGATGGCACCTGTCCTGTCCTCTCCCTTCCGAGTGCTTAGCGTGGCCTGAAGAAGCAGCTCACTGAGACTTAGTTGAATGAATAAACACACATTGACGATCTATGTCGTTCATTTGGCAGCCTGCCTTGTGCACGTGCTCTCTCTTTAACTGATTTGGAAGCTCACAGGAGGCCCAGCCCTGCACTTCACTTCTCTTCGCATCACAGCACACGGCTGAACACTTGCCTGAAGGTGCTCAGTGAGCGATGTGTTGTGATAATGAGGACGAGAGATCTTAAACGTGAGTTCCTTCCCTCCCTTTCTGTCTTGCTCTGTCTTTGAATTTCTGTCTCTGTCTTTCTAACTCACCTCGACTTTCCTCATCTCTGGCCCATCCCAACTCGGATAATCAGTGCTCACAGGTTAGTGTCTATTCTTCCACAACTTCTTTTATGCATGTGCAAGCATACAAACTCATGTGTCTTTTCAAAAATAGGGCCGTTGTACATACACTTTTCTGCATCTTACAATCTAGTATGAACATTCCTTCAAGTTAACTGCTAAGTTAACTGGCATAAATATAATGCATTTTTAAGTGGCTAAATACTATTCCTTGAAATGACCAGACCACCATTTATTCAACATATTTCTTTTGATGGGGTATCAGATTGCTTTGTGCAATACAGTAGTCCCCCCTTATCCACTGGAGGTATATTTCAAGACCCCCAGTGGGTACCTGAAACTGCAAATAGATTAAACCCTATATACACTGTCCCTCCCCCCCCCATAGATGCATACCTACAGTAAAGTTTAACTTATGAATAGGCACATAAGAGATTAACAAGAATAATAGAACAGAATGATTATGATAATATACTATAATGAAAGTTCTGTGAATGGCTTTGGGGTCATTTGAAGTAAAATAAGGGTTATTTGAACTCATGCACTGAGATTCTGAGACAGTTGAGCTGGTAACTGAGATGGCAACCGAATGACTAATGGGAGTGGGGGGTTGGGGGTAGAGAGGGAGCATCTATGTCATGGAGACACTGAACAAAAGAATGGTTCATGTCCCA
>PVJC01011468.1:0-41475 GCA_004026665.1 Murina feae | reverse complement strand
CTGTTCCCAGTTCCTACTGCAACCTGTCAGGGCCAGAAGAGGGAGAAGAGAAATGACAGGTATTTTCTGGGATTTACTTTGTCAAATTAAAAGCGAAATAAATAGCTTGGCTAGGGGAAGAGGTGGGGGGGGGGAGGGTGAACACAAGAACTATTGTGCCTGTGCTGAGCCCTGAAGCCAGCTGTGCTGAGACCCACCTGTACCCCAATATTTCTAGAGGCAGGGCATTTCCAGGCCCGGCCCTGCCAAGGCGCGTGTGGGTGCTGATGTTCCTCCTGCCACTCGGTGTTTCCCAGAGTCAACTTGAGATCTCCTCTTAAGTCTCTGTGCTGCTCCACACCCTTCCTGGAGGCTTCCTGATGGTCCCTGGGCTCCTGGCGTGACCCCTCCTCCTCCATCCAGATTCCCCGCTTTATCTCTGCGAGAAGTTTCTTGGGCACATGGAGGTGACTTGTTTCACTGCTGATACTGCTTTTTTCTTATTGAAATGATTTGGCTATTTCACTGGGGATTTGGGAAAAGGGGGAACTTACATGCCAAGGTCCATGCTACCACATTGAACTGGAATGCCTCTCAATGTTCTTATTCTGTTAGCCCGTGATTGATGTTCATTCCCTCAAAGTAGGAAAAGGTGGACTCTCTTCATCCGAGGACCCTGGCTATATCAGCAAGGGAAGCAGGCTCTAGTGGAGGGCATCTCCTATGGGACCTCAGGGGGCCACCACGCTGTGCTAGTGGCCAAGTTCTAGAGGCCTGCACAGCGGCATGCGCCAGCCCTGCGCCCGCACCCTGTCCATGCCTCCCCCAGAGCTGGCGGCTCTAAGGAGAGGAGAGAAGGGCGAGTCCGGCACAGGGGCTGGCAGCCCATCGCACTTCCCCTACCCTCCACCTGTTCTTTTCTGATGACTCACCCCCTTTCTGCCCTGGTTTTAGAAGCACAGACCACAGGCTTCCTCCTGCATGTCCCACTCCATGTCCACAGTGATGCTTTCGGAAGGAAAGGAGGGACTAGAGCCTGAAAGAGAGAAGAGGCAGAGTACTCACGGGACACAGGTGGTTCTGGCCAATTAGATGTTTTGTATCCCCCTAATTGCTCTGCTCAATTATTAATGCAGAGAGTGTGTCCTTTTAGGGAGCTGAGTAATCGAGCGCCCCCAGGCCCCAGAAGACAGACCTCACCTGTTCTGGGTCTGGTAATTAAGGCTTCAGCAGTCCCAGCCAGGGAGGGTGGTCCCGAGGGAGATGTCCACCATGCAGGAGCCTTGAATGCCGGTCACAGGAAGTGTGTCTAAGGCAGCCTTGGCATTAAGCAGGTTCTAGAAGAGCAACTACCAGGGGAGAGCAAACACATAGCTACACCAAGATTGGCTCCCATCCTGCTCACCGGCTGTCTTCCTTCCACAGACAAAGCCTTTTTCACGGGCTCTGCCCAAGGCTGCAGTGCCTGGGGGCCCCAGCCCCCTTCATTGTCTGTAATTGTCTGGGGACTTCAAGTCACAAAGCTGAATATTCAAAGCGCCAGTACTGTTTTTGTTAATGTGTCATTGAACTATGATGGTCTCTGCAGGTCTCACTCATAATTTCCTCCTTTTTTTACCCAATGTCCTCCTACATTCATTCCTCTTGGCCCCAGGAAAAGGCAGCGCCTCCTGGCCAGATAAATGGATCCTTGAATGTCACTGCAATGAGGAATAGGAATGGGATGGATGGATTGATCCGGTAGATTCTGATTTGGGACTCAATTCAGTGTGGATCATGCAATGAAGGCAATCCTACGCAGTGTGGCTGACAAGGGTTTCTGTCTCCGTGTCTGTGAAATGTGGAGGCTCCCCTGCATGGCCTCAAAAGTCTCTCTGGTTCTAGCGCCCTGGGCACGTGGGGGAAGGAATGAACTGATAGGAGACAAAGCTGGAAGGCACACAGCGAAGCACTCTGGTGTCCCTCACTGGAGGACTGAGGCCCAGCTGTGTGAAGTGCAGTCAACTGACAGGTTCCAGCTGATAGAATCCTTAGGGTCATTTCAGCTACTGGCACAGACTTTGCACAGGCAGCTCTTGGTCAGTGGCCGAACGGAGGTGACACAGGAGCGTAGCCCAGTCTGCCCTGGCTGCAGCTTCTCTGATGAGCGATCTTGGCTCCAGATCTCCTGGTGGCTGGCACTGCCCACAGGCCTGTCCCATCAGCTCCCTTTCACCTTTGTATTCTGAATGCCTTCCCTGGATCTGCTTTCTGGAAACCCAAAGAACGACAGAGAATGGGTTGTAGCCAACAACCCATACAACTCATACATACAACTCAGAAAAGGGTACGGTAAGTCCAACCACAAAGGGGACACTGGGAAAAGCGAAGTTACACAGAAATTGGGCTTTATCTTTGAAGAATTAGTGAAGCTTCAATGGGCGGAAAAGAAAAAAGAAGGACACCACGGTATGGAGAGGAAGGATATGGCACAGGGTACTGGGTGGGAAGAGAGTGCACAGTGGTGGGGGCAGGAGGAGGACTTGGAAGATAACGCTGGAAAATGTAGGATCCAGGGTATACAGTTGTCACAAATGGTCTACATACGTAGCCTCATTGGTTTGTCGACTCTGATTTTAAAAAAAAAAAAAAAAAAGAGAAAATCCTTGGAGAATAATGAGCACCTACAGCAACGAAATGTGGAAAATGCCATAGCACAGAACTTTTGACAGCCTTAAAAAAAGATGTTTTACTCTACGTAGGTGGTTTCCTTGAACGAATAGCACCTGCTATTTGTTAGGGAGAGAACGAACTGCGTGTCCCATGCTACTGCAAAATCAATAATATCGTAACACCAAGCTCTCATGTAAAAATCAGTCTCTAAAGCCAGGTTTTCAGGAAAGAAATTGGCAGTTAATACTCCCATTGCCATCTACTTACTCAGGAGAAAATGACCTGCTCATGGGATCCAGAATAATTTCCTTGAGACCATTATCAAATTATCACAATGAAATTCATCCATCCTAGCAAAGTTTTCATTTATAAATCACAATTTGCTATAATTAAAGAAAACACAGCATTTCCCAAACTGTGCTCCAAAGAACACATAGTTCTGTGGGTTTTCATTACAAATAATTTCCATTGTCAGACACACTGCAAATGACAAAACCCATTTGACTTGTAACAGTGAGTCTTAGAAACACAACTCTGAAAAGTCCACTGCAGTCCAGCCAGCATGGCTCAGTGGGTGAATATCAACCCAAGAACCAGGAGGTCACGGTTTGATTCCAGATCATGGCACATGCCCAGATTGTGGGCTCAATCCCCAGTGTGGGCATGCAGGAGGCAGGCAATCAATGATTCTCTCTCATCATTGATGTTTCTATCTCTCTCTCCCTCTCCCTTCCTCTCTGAAATCAATAAAAGTATATTTTTAAAAAGACCTTGTAGTCTATAAAAATAAGTCCGCTGTAAAAAAAAAAATCTACTTGAATTCATTTCCCATTCCCATGTGACCACAAAATCCTCCTACTTTCATAACATCATGAAAGTAACATTACAGTGAATGTATTTTGCAGGCTAACTTTGAGGAATCCATAAACACTTCATAGCAAAATGTGATCATAGTAAACAAAAGAATTGTCATCTAGTTTCATAAAGTTTCCCCTCTTATTCCTGAACTTGCTGCCCCTGGTCTCAGAATAAAGTTGGAGGAGGTTTGTTTCTAGCCTGGTATGTGGATGGGCCTCACTGGTCACGTGTGGAGGGTCCTGCGGCAGTGGGACTGGGGAAGAATCAATGTGCTCTTTCTGTGGTAGGAAGACAGCAGCTTGCAGCTGGAAACACAGTTTAAAGGTACAAATAAGAAGTTCAAAGCCTATGGTTTGCCAGATTGCCAAACCATCATCTATGGAAAGAACCTCCAATTCTGCCAAATTAGGGAACATTTGTATAAGTCTGTCTTAGTGTTTGTGACCCCAGTGCAATATCCTTGTGTTCATTTTAAGTTTCAGTGATGCAGTAGAGATTGTGCATTACTAAAACAATGATGCAAACCTGTCCAACACAGAGCCCATGCAAGCCATTGAGCTATGCATTCAAACTAGGCTGAAGGCAACCCTAAAGGCTGCTTGATAAAGTTTGAAGGTATCGCTCTATAAAGTAAGAAAGTGGGCTAAGCAGGCAAGTGACAGACACACCCCTCCCCCCCCAGTCAATCAGCTCAGATTCTATGAGATGGTAAGAGTTGGCCTCTTATTTTTCTTTTTTTTGAAGGGTGAGTCCTAGGTGTACAATCATTTGTAACCACAACTGTAAACTGTAATCTATCTACACACACTCACACAGCGGAAGGTAAGTCTGTCATTAGGATAAGGGGGATGACCAGGGGCTTGACTGTGAGGAAAGAAATGCCCCCTTTTCAGTGCTCTGAAGAGGCAACACAGAGTTCCCAAGGGATTTTCCTGGTCAGACAGCCACAGTCCCATCTAAAATGCGTTCTCATTGCTACCCTTGAAACATAAGAACATTGAAGGGCCTAATGTCTACAATTGCTTCAAGTGTAAAGGATGTCCACTAGTGATGGGCCCCAAAATGATGGCTTCCTGAGGTCATGGGTCAAGTGATCAAAATCACAATAGTAACAAGATGGCTCACATGCACCATCTCTACTCCAACACAAGCCAACCAAGGCATACATCACCTCTACCTTTCCAGACGGCAAAACTAAAGCATGGACAAGCTAAGCAGCTGTTCACAGGTACCCAGAGGATAAGGATGAGTGCTGGGGCTTGAACCCCAGGCGAGCAGGTTTCAAAGGCAGTGCTCTTACAAAAGCATTATCTGTTCGGATAGGGACGAAGATTGTTTTCAAAGCATCTAAGGTTAGCTTGCTTTGTGGAACTTGGGGTCATCTGCTGCCACCCGGATTCAAGTGCTACAAGCTTCCGAAGCTTAAACCCCTGAATCATGGCCTTTCTTCGCTCACTCCATCTAGTGGCGCCAGTCAGTCCAACGCAGCCATTGTAGGTGGAAACTCCTCAGTCTCCCCGTTTTGTAATTGTGCCTTTTCATTCTCCTAGTGTGATAAGCGAGTACAAAGTAGGCACTTCCTCTCTTCTGCCATGGTTTCAGAGTACCTCACGGCTCTCCTCTGCCCCTGAGACCTCTTTGAGGAGGGCCAGTGCGGGCTGTTCCCTGCAGTCCATCAGGAGTGAACTCACTGCTCTCACACGCCGATAAACAGAATCAGGATAGTGTCTCCATGTGACCCAGCCAAGC
This sequence comes from Murina feae, assembly GCA_004026665.1. Lineage (NCBI taxonomy): Eukaryota > Metazoa > Chordata > Mammalia > Chiroptera > Vespertilionidae > Murina > Murina feae. The sequence goes on along the minus strand of PVJC01011468.1, from coordinate 36,237 downwards.
AACTCTTCCGAGGGCACTTCAGTGTCATCTGGAATTCCAGAGAACCCATCTATTGCTACAGCCTGAATGTTTTGATTAATTCAATCAAACACTGAGGGGATAAAGTATAAATAGATGGCTGTGTAATGTTGTCATTACTTCACTTCTAAAGGAATTCAAAGCGAAGCATGGATTGAATTTATTTGAAGAATAGCCAAGTCTTTAGACATGCGTATTAATAAATAGCTTATTCTTCAAAATCCAGAAGCCAGGATTATGTTTTCAGGGATTTTTGTTATAGGTGCGATTCTGGAATGAACAGCTGTGTGTGTTGGGGTGCAGTGGGGGTGCCGACCTAGTCACATCCCAAAATTGAGAGAGGAAGACTAAATAGGTTTGTCCCCTTTAGAAGTGATTCAGACAGGAAAGACCTCCATTAATGCTATAAACCTGAATAGGAAAAATGTCTCTTCTCCTTCCCAACCCCCACTCTGTTCCCAGCAGCTTTGTTTGAACTGAGTCTCAAAAAAAAAAACAAAAAAAAAAACACATATAAATCTGGGCCCAGACTAAGCAAAGCACCTTAAATAGGAAGGTTAGAGGACTGTTTATTATTTGAAATGTCTCCCTGGACCTTATTTTTGATAAATTGGCTTCAGCTTCATTACTTCATGATATATCTCCCTTGACATTTAATTATACTCACTCCAAACACATTAAGGGAATCAGTCTCAACAGCTTCTTATTAATATGCAAATTTCTCCTTTGAAAACCCATGAATCTGTGAAAAATCTCTTTAGGCTTCCATGAAGCCCCCTCAGGAAGTTGTATACCTCACACAGACACTCGCCTCATTCAGGGACTCAATGATTCAGCATTTACTAATTGTCTCAGTTCACTATTCTGGCCACATCAAGGGGAGGTGGTAGGAGAGACAGGACAGGGAAGCAAATGGGCGTCAGAGTGAACACTTCAAGATGAATGACCAGAAGGCCAGACCTGAATCAGCGCTGTAATTAGAGTTGAAAACCAAGCCTCTTTGCAGTACAATCAGCCAGATGAGTTGAAACAGCCCATTTTGAGGCCAAGAAGCTGTGGGCAGGGCTCACCAGTGACTTGTCTGGCAATTGCTTCTGCGCTGGAGTGGGAACTATTGAACTGGGACCTGGGTGGTTTCCTGCACACAGAAAGATCTCTCCTGCACTGGCAAACCCTCCCTGCACACCAGCGCCATCAAAATGGCATTTGCTGAAGACCTGGTTATCACGTGACATGGGCACCAAAGGCAGACTCTCCTTTGCAGCAGAGGAACATAGGGACAGCACGGCCAGGAGTGAGCCACCAGGAAGTGCAAACTGCAAACTGGCAAATCCTAAAGCAGGAAGAAAAAGAAGCATCAGCCAAGTCTCCAGAACTCTGGAACTAAAGCCCAGCACTTGAGGAACAAGCCACGGAAGACTTGGCCACAAGGAGACAGGGGCATCTGGGGAGGGAATGAGTGTTCTTGGAGAATCCACAGCCTGAGGGTCAAAACCAAGGAGAACAAAGTGGAGATCACCCAGAGAAGGAATCTGGATATTTGGAAAGTAAGGGAGAGTTACAAATTTCATTGGTATCTGTTGATAAGATGGGGGAAAATAAACATTCTCTGTAAGTCCTGAGGCCAAGTGTGAATAGGGATGTCCGGGCAGCAGAAGACAAGAAGATCACAAAGCAGCTTCTTTAAGTCAGGTTGGGTTTGCAATCTTGGTGGTTTTGGACATTTTAAAGAAGTATTTGCTTATTAAAGCAATATGGTGACTTATGCTTTGACTCATGATGAACATGGAGAAAGTAGAACAGGTTCTTTCCAATGTCATGTTTGATCTTTTTCTGAATGATCTCATCCTCTGTAGACCCCAATGTCATCATCGAACTAAAGCAGACAATGACACCTGCTTTGTCCTTTTTTCAAGGTTGGTATAACTAGCTAGTTATTAATATTAATAATAGAAAAAAGCTAAAGGGGGCAGACATTGTAAGCATGGTCATCTGGGGAGCTTCCCCAGGAAGCTGCAACTTCACACTCCCCAGGGAATCATGGGTCCACTCCCCACAGATCACTGGGGGAAGGGGTTCAACAAAGGCGAAGATGGATGCAGGTGCAGTAAAGGCTGGGTGGTGCAGGGACGGTGCTTGCCTGTCAGTCTAACCTGGGACAAATGTTGGCTAGGAGGGTGAACCAATGCAAGCCAGTGAAACTTCGGGAATACAAAATCCCCAAAGGAATTCTCTGTCTCTTGTTCATCTTGGTTCACTCCTGCTCCCTTGCTCCCATGCTAGTCCTATGGTCCTAGAAGCCCCACCACCATATAGGCCCTGCACTCCATGGACAGCAGCTGGGGACACAAGCCAAACCAGCTGGCTGGACTGTGCTCATGCGGAATGGAAACTTGGGGCTGTGGCTTTTATCTTAGCTCTGCTGAAGATGAAATGGGAGGTTTTGCTTGGAGGGGTGGAAGAAGATGGGATATTGAAAACTCAGGGATTTAATTCACAGAAATAAAGCTTTCCATGATGCCTCATTCTCTCTGGAAATTCTTATTCCAGTGGCACTCCAAGACTCCCACTTCCACTAGCAACTGGTGAGGACTGATAACATTATGGGGATTAAATTGAATAAAATATGTACATCAGATGGGAGGAGAATCTGTAAAATGTAGAGAATTCTACATAGCAATATGTACAAGTTGGATCTTCTTATTTACACACTAACTTTACAAGTGGCCTCGACTGCTAACCGGAGATTAAGTTACTTAGTAAGGGGAGGTAGAAAATAAAAACTAATATTTAGTGAGTCCTGCTATAACCAGGTGCCACTGAAGGTGATTTTTATGTCATTTTCCTTTATCCTTACAGCAACCTTGAAGGAACAGGACAAAACATGGCATTAAGTCCTGATTGGATGTGAAAGTCCTGGACACAGACCCTGCTTTAAAAGAGCCCCAAACCTTTAAAGGGAAGACAGGACAAAAAATTGGAAAACTATTACATTAATTTTTAAAGCAGGATTAAACCACTCCATGTACACCTGTGGTTGAGTTGGACTGATCTATTGCAAAGGGTTTAAATTAAAATAATACAATTGGAGGAATGTGATTGTTTGGGGGTAAAAAGGTGTTACTTTCATGGATAAAGTTTCCTAAAACTTTTGATACAGTCTATAAATTGATTAAAGAGGATAATACCCCCCAAATTAAATAATATTTATTGTAGTAAAGGATCATAGTCTTGAGTTAAAGTTGTTTCCTTGCTTGTTTAAAATTCATGTGTTATATTTAATCCAACAACTCAGGAAAAAAGGATTGATATGAAGAACTGTAAATTTTACAAGAGCTTCTCTGAGAAGATTTTTATAAATATCTCAAAGCAAGCTAGAGGGAGAAAATAAAATGGGCTTGGTAGTTTTGAGAAAACAAACCAGAAATATCTATTTGGTACCTTCTTTTTTTCATCTTCATAGTGGCAGTGTGCATGTTTTCTTCTCCTTGATTAGACAGCAGAGGTTGAGAAGATGAATGCATGATTTAGGGAGTCAATGATTTGGGTCCAATTCCTTGTAGTGCCACTTAGGAGCTGTGCCAACTTGAGTATTTGTTCCAACAAATGGTTTAATGCCCAATTTACAGGATTATTTGGAGAATTAAAGAACATCTAATCTAATAAAAGAGTAATGTTAAAATTGACCATTTCTATGGGATGCCTAAGCCACGCCCACCAGCCAATCAGACCAGCTGTATGCAAATTAACCCAGCCAAGATGGAAGGTGGCAGTCACGGAGCTGGAGTAAGCAGGAGGCTTCCGTTGCACCAGAAGTAAACTGCCTGCCAGCCGACTGGGCTTCTCCCGGCTCCAGGCAAAATTGTTGCAACATTGTTTCAATTATAGAAGCCTCGGAGCTGAAGAAAACAGCAGGCTTCCGTTGCACCAGCGATGGGGGAAACTGCCTGCCTAGAGTCTACTAATGCAACATTCTTTCAATTATAGAAGCCACGGAGCTGAAGCCAATAAGAGGCTTCATTACCTGCCTAAGCCTTGGCTTAAAGGAACAGTGTATCAATTATGGAAGATAAATAAACCCCAGAAACCTGCTTCCAGCCAGCCTTGCTGGGACACTGAGTCAATGGGAGCTGTGGGCCTGAAAACAGCCCTCAGGCCTGCACCCAGGCTGGCCACAACCCAATGGAGTGAGGGATCCCACTGTGGGGCTTGGCCAGCCTGCAAACAGCCATCAGCCCCTCACCCAGGCTGACCAGGCAAGCCAGCAGGTGGACATCCCCCGAGGGGTCCCAGACTGTGAGGTACCCCAGTAGGGACCCAAAACCTGAAGGGACTGTGAGCAGCCTGAAAACGCCCCTCAGCTCCTCACCCAAGCTGCCCAGGCACCCCAGTAGGGTCCCAAAACCTGAAGGGGCTGTGGGCAGCCTGAAAACAGTCCTCAGCCCATCACCCAGGCTGGCCACACCCCAATGGGTGAGGGTCCACACTGGGGGGGCTTGGCCAGCTTGCAAACAGCCATCATCCCCTCACCCAGGCTGACCAGGCAAGCCAGCAGGTGGACATCCCCAGAGGGGTCCCAGACTGTCAGGGGGCACAGGCCAGACTGAGGGACCTCCCGAGTGCACATATTTTTGTGCATTGGGCCCCTAGTTCTATATAATAAAAGGCTAGTATGTAAATAGACAGAATGGTGGAACAACTGGAATAACCAAACAACCAAACAACTGGTCACTATGACATGCACTGACCACCAGAGGGTGTGCACAGAACATGGCGGGCATCGGTCATGGAGGAATGGCGGAGCAGATGTGCAGGGGTGCCAGACCAAGGCAGGGCACTGGTTGCTGTCATTGGGGTAAGACTCTGGTGGTTACTGAAAATTCTTTGCACCCATGTGCCATGGTCCCGCCTGGTGCTTGCACTTGCTGCCAGCACCAGCCCCACTTACACCTGCTGCTGATGCTGGAGCCACTGCTCACACCCACTGCCAGCACCCGGTGCCAGCCCCCATCACATGGTGCCATCCAAAGGTACGAGGGGTAGCTGCTGGCCCCAATCACCCCTCAGGGCTTCTCCACTTCCCTCTGCTCCTGAGGGGTGATTGGAGCAGCAGCTGGCGCCTGTACCCGCTGCTGGCACTGGCCCCAATCACTGTGCCTTCAGAGGTTGCAAGTGGGACCAGCGATGTCAGAGCGTGGGAGCGGTGGCAACAGGAGTGAGGTTACCAGCAGAGAAAGGACAAGGGTCCACAGCAGGAGGGGATAGGTGGGGGCATGGAGGATGGGCCAAGACCCACCCCTATGCCTACTGCAGCCTCACAGCCCACAGTTTCTTTCAAGGTGCCCCTAGTACTGTATAAGGTGCATGGAACAAATGGTAGTAAAAAATGGTCACACTATGATGAAACACACTCCCTGAGGACAGATGCCCTCTTCCATTGCACTTTGCAGCTTCAGGACAGTTGAACAGAGTGGGTTCTCAACATACACAATAGATTCTCATTATTCAGTGTAGTTATGTCCTATAAAGTGAACACTGAATTAGCAAATACTGACCTGCTGTTCCTAAGGGAAATACAGGGTTAGGTTCCCAAGAACCTCTGTTCGCAGCACTTGACCAACCAATCAATACCTAATAACCTTGTTTTATGTCTGTTTCTGTTTAAAGATACCTTTTTAAATATATTTATTGTTCATTCATAGCATTGAGCTCACAGTCCACTGCACTATAACTCATGCCTGGACAAAGTTGATCTAACGCACATACTTTCTCTGTGGGATACATGACAGCTTCCCTGAGCTTAGGGACACTAGACAGCATTTTAGCATTACACTTTGGGGCCACTTAAACAGCGGAATTTCAAACAAACAAACAAAAACAAACAAACAACAAAAAGACAACAAAGTACAAAAATGCAAAAAAATATATATATTAAACAAGCCCAAAAAACCCTCATGACACTAAATAGACAGAAAAGGACACTTGTTTGCAGCAGGAGGGTTAAAACGAGAAGCAGAGTGTGTCCTTGTTTGAACTCTGCTGAGAACACATGTGCCCTTTACTCGAATATTTTGTTGCTCTGTGCATGCCCACTAATGACCATGGATATGCTGCAAGTATTAATTTTGGGATTACAAATAAATTTTAGGAAGTAGACAAATTCATAAATACAAATATATGAATAACAAAGGTCAATTGTACTTGCTAAGTGAATGAAATAAAAACTTGTAAAAGTATACCAAATGTATTGCAAGAATCCTTCCAAATCATGTTTTTCCCTTTTACAATAAATAAATAAATAAATAAATAAATAAATAAATAAATAAAGCAAAACATGAATTGGTCAGAAACACGCAAAATGACAAGTCAAAGTTAAGTCACTTTCCCTGTGCTAGTGAATAGCTTGACTGTACCACTGATTATGTCCTGGGTTCTGAGGGGGAAAAAGAGCAGATCTGCAGAATTATATTAGTTTCTTCCATCATGATCAGAAACCGAAGCATCAGCACATTTTTCTGGCTACTCCAGAACCTTCCCTAAATGACCTGTAGAACCAGAGTTACTCATTTCGCAGCTGCCAGACACAGAATGATGTTTCTTAGGACTCACAATCCAAACCTTGGCGCTCAGGGTTAGTGAGCCTGTTATGGTTACAGAAAAAAAAGTGAGCCTTCACCCCATTCTCATTTGTCATCTCCCAGAAGTTCAATCTCAGAGCCCAAGCTTTACAGAAGGCACTTGAGTTTCAAGGTCTCTTTTCAAACAGATAAACCTGCCAGCATAGCCTAAAGAGTCAAGTCCGAGATACATGAGCATGTGCTGTTTCTAAAATCTCTGTTTGGGAACCAAGAAAGGTTTAAGTTGTTTTAGAAGAAAAGCAAAGACTAATTTTCAATGCAACTGAATGGACTTGATTTTATTTTATAGACTAGAGGCCTGGTGCATGAAATTCATGCAAGAGTAAGCCTTCACAGCCCCGGCTGCCTCAGCCCTTGCAGCCCTGGCTGTCTCACGGCCCTGCCTCCTACCCACTGGTCATTCTGGAAGATTGTTCTGGAAGGTCGTTCTGCCATCTGGTCTAATTAGTATATTAGCTCTTTATTATATAGGATAGGATGCAAGAAAACATGCTCTTAATTTTTTAAGTTCTTTTCTTTTTTTTTTTTTTTTTTGCTTTATGAGACAACGGCCACGAGCTTTCTACTCCCCACCTCCTGGGTACCCAAGATAATCCAAATCCATGGTTTGAAGAACAGGATGGGGAGCAGGTTTTTGGAAATAAGACCTGAATTCCATTAATAATGTTGCTGACTTTGTCAATTTTTCACCTCCACCTCCAAGGTTAACTTTGCTAATCACATCTCATCAGTGCATTTTAAATACATGGAAACTGACAACTCCAACGAGAAGCTTCTTGTTACAAAGTCATGGAGTATGGATGGCCTGACGGGCATGAAGCCCATGCAGTCTCGCAGGGTCCACGCTTAGAAAGGCTCTGCCCTTTGTGTAGTGCTTTGATGTTGCAGCCAAAAATTCTCAAAACTTTTAAAACAAGGAGCCCTACGTGTTCATTTTGCACGCTGCCCACACATTATGAACCTGGTCTTGCCGGAGCTAATGACTGAGGGAGGACTATGGATTCTGGTCCGGTGCTTCGCTTCTACTCCAAGTGGTCCTACAAGGTATGCAAGACAGGTCGCAGACACTTGTGTGGCGTCGACTTCATGCCTCTGAACCCAACCATCTGCCAGGGTGACTGGGAGCCGATCTCTCCAACTACCAGATTCACACACCCTGGGGCCTGCGCCTCAGCTGTGCTCTGCAAAGACCCGGTTTATCTGAATGAAAAGAATGAGCGAACAGACAGGCAGGTTAGGGACACACTGCTTTCTGGACAAACACTGTGGCCTCCAGTCACTTGAGCAGCATCAAGTGGCATATTTTATGTAGATGTATTTTTATAAGTAGCTAAAGAAAGGAAGTGATCTTCTATCATCTAAGAACAACAATCCTCTGTATTTGGCAGGCTGCCCCGCATCCCTTCCCCGGCAGCTCCTCGTCGACTCGGGCTCCTGAAGTGGCCTCCCTCCTGTCCTCGTACATCGCACAAAGGTGAATAAATCAACGTGAAACTCTTATTATCTTATTTTCTCTCTGCTCCCTCCCACTCTGTCCTACCAATCTTGAATGGTCTCAGAAGAATTAATGCCTGTGTCTCTGGAAAATGTATTGCACCTATAATTCAGCTTTAAAACAAGCACAGCAGCAGTGGCCAAACCTTCAGAGAAGGTTCATTTTTCACAAGAGTAATTGAATCTTTCCTTTCCATTTTCTCTCAGGTAGTAAAGACAACTGATGCCTCACTGAAAACTCTTATAAAATTTCCACCAGACACTTGTCAACTGAGGGTAGAGCTGTCTCTTATACAGGACAAGGGTGTGTGTGTGGGGGGGGGGGGGGGGGGGGGGAGAAGGAAGATGGCAGTGGGAAAGTAATGCCCTGTACTTTACAGCCAGAGGTCATTCTGAGGCAGTGACAGTAATGAGAATCCCTTATGTCATCAGACCCCACTGTGTGCGTCAATACTTCCGTAAGGTTAAAATCTGGGTTTCAGTGTTTTCCTAAGTGACAACATCGTTCAATTTAACTGAGTTTCAACTAATATGATAAACATTCTTTAGCAGATTGCTTTGCCCTGCCAAGGTTTTAAAAGGTGTTTTCTATCAAGAAATATGTATTTGATATGGAAGTGCAGCATTTGTGTATTTTAACTGATACATCAATTTTATAGTGTTTTCAAGCCAACAAAAGGGATATGGCTTAGTGCTTAATGGTCAGGCATCCAGCATCTGTTTCCCAGAGTGAAGCTCGCGGTGTTACTGCATGGGCAAAACACCTTTGTGTTTGCAGGTGGGATTCCACTTTTTCCCAGACAACTTTCTTTCACAATTGACTTAGACGGCTCAGTGACTGACCAAGCCCCAGCCCTGAGATCTGCCACTTCTCAGACTCCACCTCCTCTGGCGGAGTTGTTCATTTTGCAAGTCACTGGAGTGGATTCTGGGTATTTTTGTGGTAGCACTTTCTTTTCCTGGAACTCAATTGCCACCCTTACCCTATCATTGTCTAATTTTTCACTTCTGATCCTTATCACTGCCACCTTCTTCCTAGGTTTTAAATCCTTTAGGAAGTAATTGTGTGCCAACTGTTATTATCTTCCTTTGCAATGGGAATCGAAAACCACGCAAAGTAAAATGTGGAATAAAATAATACGGAATGTATCAATATGAAATGTGTAAAATGTGCATTAGTGACCACTCCTACACAGTTGAGAGCCACAGGCAAACACTGTGGCCAGGTCCCCCAGCCCAGTTACCCGTTTGGATGAAACGTGAGGTTGTGCAGGGCCCATCACTGAGGAAATCCCTGAGACTTTGTTTCTGTTTTGCTTTTTTCTCACCAAGAATCTGGGCAGCTTTGGAGTACACAAAAGCAGAAGCCTCTACTAGAGGAAGGAAAAGCATCAGGGCAGAGGTATCTACTGTTTTCTACTGTCATCCACTGATGCCTAACAAAGCAACAAAATTTAATGCTTAAGACAAAACAAAGCATTGAGTTGCTCATGATTCTGCGTTTTAGGAAGGCGTTGACTACATGGTTCTGCTGCTCCATATGATGTCAGTAGGACTCACACAGCTTCATTCATCCCGGAGCTCAGCTCAGCTCAGCTCAGTCATCAAGCTGGCTCCATTCATGTGGCTGGGTTCTCCATTCGGTGGCTGAAGAATTGGGGCTGGTTGGCCTCGCCCTCCGGCAAGGTGGCTGGCTTTCTTATATGGTGGCTTGGGGGTCCAAGAAAGCAAAAAGGAAGCTGTCAAGCCTCTACATGGCTAAGCCTGGAACTGGCACAGCATCTCTTCATTTAGCTGGCCGTTGCAAATCACAAAGCCAGCTCAGATCCAAGGGGAGAGGAAATTAGACTCCCCCTCTTGACGGAAGGAGTGGAATGCACAAATATGAATGGAAAGAATCACAGGTGGCCATCGGAGATAATGCCAATGTTCTAAACCCAGATCCAGGCTCAGAGGAGGGTACTAAAAGTCATCCGAGGAAATCTGCAGTCACCCTCCATAATTTCTCTTCACAGTTTTGAAACATTGCCAAAGAACGCCTTTTCCATTAAGCATCACTATATATTTGTTACTACATCCTCATTTTAAATTTATTTGAGTTATAAGTCAGTCCTATCACCATGAGTCAATTTGTGGGCGAAGTGGGACACTTGCATAGTGGAGTCAGATCAAGGGCAATTCCTCAACACAGTCAACCAATGAAGCTCAAAAGAACCAAGCACGTAACATAGCAATGCTGCCTTGCTCAGGTGGAAAATGACCTTGGCTTCCAACATCACAGGAAAAGTAACATATCAGCCAATTCTCCAAAGACAAAATACAGAACTTGTCTTTGATCTTCTAAGAGCCTGAAGGATTCTCAGAGGTGATTTTTATTTTGTATGATCTTTACCTTTTACACTGATTTTAGAAGCTCGCCACCAACCGTGTAAGATGGGAGCCCACTCTGTGTCCCAAACTTGCCAGTCAGAGCTCTAGCGAGGGTGCCTCTCTGCCCCTCAGCTTGGGCTTAGGTAAGTGAGCCTAAAATCCTTCCATGAACGTGTTTTATTTAGACATGTGGTCCAGGCTGATAGACTTATCTTTTGTGCTCCAACCAAAAGCAGTTCCTTGCATCTATCTCAAGCATAGATGAAATACATTTCTGCACAAGACAAAGCAAATGGTTGATTTTACATTTCTTGTTGACCTTTGATTATTAGGTGTATACCACTGATCGAAATGTCCTCAGGCAGCAATCAATAATGTTTTAGTGTCCTCTACATCACTGACTAGCTGCTTGACACTGAGCAAGATGTTTTTACCCTTTTCTGAGCTCCAGCTAAAGGTCCACGGGTTAAAGGTCAAAGGGATATTAAAGTTAAAGGAAGGGAGTAGACATCATCATCATGAATGCTTATCCTTGCAGAATGTTTTCCAGGTTAGAAGGCGCTTTTATCTAATTAACTCATTTGATTTCAATTTCTAGGTTCCCTTTCATTTTCACCATTGTATGAGTTGATGGATTAAAAATGCATGCTCAATTGATGAAATACACCTGCTTTCAGCAGTTTGCTTTAAACAGTCAAAGAATTTTAAGTGTTCCTGCTATGAGGGAAATCGACTTCCCTTAACCTCTATATTTATGTTGGGAGACAAACTTTAAATTTAAAAATATTTTTCAAAACTTAAGGAGAAGTCTGACTTACTACTTAATGATCAGCTTTGCTCACATATGTTCTGTACTTTACCGGAGAAATTCACTGTAGAATAAGAATCTCCTGGAGGAAAGGCATTCAATCTATCTTCTTGAAAGATCATGGCATTCCTTCTCATTATGGTCTACCCACAAGAGTGAAATGGAGTGGCAGGGGTCCTTGAGTCCGCACATTCTTATTTAAACAGAATTTTACTTCAATGAAAAATTTCATTTGAACCCGGAGTTCTAAGATCATCAAATGTTTGAAAACTACTGCTTGAGGAAACACATGTAGCTTTGTCAATCTTGCTAACTCTCCTTACATATTGTGATATAAATCTCCCTACTGATACTGTAAAACACTATTTTTTACTGAAAGCTATGATATAAACTATTCAGACTGACCCTGCATACTCCCCAAAACCTCTTTTATAGTTCTGCCCTGTCGTTTGAATGAGTTTTGAATGGATGCCAAACATCTCCTATCTCACTAGATAAAGAGACTAAGACTACAAAAGAAGTCAAGCCATGCAAAAAAATTTCAATCATGAAGTTTTAAAGAATTCTCAGATGTTAATTCTGACCCAAGTGCCAGAGTGATTCACTGGTGGGCAATGCTGAGTAATCTTACTCGGGACTTCTTAATCCATGTTCTAGTGATGGATTTGAGCCACTGCACCAAAGGTTAGGAGTGAAAGACCCCATTTCCACTTCTTTTTATTAAATTATTCTAACCTCATCCTGGGTAATTCATCACTGTCTCACTCACCCTTAGTGTACATATTGGGAATGGAAGAGCCAGTTATATAATTACCCTCTCCACCTTCTCAAATGTAGTGTAAGAAAACAAAGCCTGAGTCTGGTTTCTTTGAGACCAGAGCAGGTGACCTTCCAATGCTCCACCCTGTGTACAGAACAGCCAGTTCCAAGAAACCTAAGGTACTTGAGAATTCTCTTCCTTTATGGAATCACTAGAGGCCCAGTGCATGAAATCATGCACACGTAGCTTGCCACCACTTGCTGCCACAAGCTACCCCACCTGCCACCAGGAGCCAGGAACTGCCTCACCTGCCTGCCCACCACTGTAAGCTACTGCTCGCAGGCGGGGGTGGGGGGAGTAGGGAGAGGGACGGAGAGGTGGTCAATGCACCTCATGGCAACTGGTTGAGCAGTCGTTCCAGTCATTATGCTTATGGGCCTTGGCCTTTTATTATATAGGGTATCTCTTGCCTTGGGCTTGATCATCTCAATATGAACTTAGTTTGAGTATTTGAGCATCATGGTCGTTTACATCGTACATTCAGGAAAACAACGTCTGAAGGCTACTTGAAGAAGACAGAGGTCAGGTGTTTCACACAGATCCAGACATCCCTTTCACCTGTGAAAGGTACTGGCTGAGTTCTCTGTTTCCAGAATAGCAAATTATGCTAAAGAAATGGAGGCCTTCATTTAATTGTACCTGTTATGAACTGAGTTGTTCTCCCACCCTCTGCTATATTTGTCTGTCAAAACCTTAAGCCCCAGTATGACTATATTTGGAGATAAGACACTTAAAGAGGTAATTAAGGTTACATGAGGTCATAAGGATGAGTTTTCTTTAATCTAATAAAACTGGCGTCCTTATAAGAATAGAATCACCAGGGATAGTCAAGAAGGCCAAGGAAAGATGCTTCAGGAAAAACTATCCTGGCTGATATTTTGATCTTGGACTTTCAGCCTCCAGAATTCTGAGAAAATAAATTTCTGTTGTAGAAACTGCCCTGTGTGTGGTATTTAGTGATGGATCCTTAGAAGATGAGTGCAGTACCACTTAACCTCCATCTCAGGCATTGGCCTTCGGAAGGGAAGTTTCTGGAAGACGGTGTGGCTGTCTTTAATGGTCTGAGGCTCCTGTGTAGGGAATCAGATATTTTCTATGTAAACCTGGGAGGAAATCTAGAATCAACTGGAAACAATAAAGAATGTGGCCCAATTACTAAAAAGAATTTGTAATTTTTACAGCTTTGCAAAAGATGAGCTAGACACCGAAAGGGAGTGAATAACTGTTCACCAGGATTGAAGCATCACCTAGAATGTCAGCTGCTGCAATTCCAGGATGAATTTAAGGTGGGAAAGCTAAGAGAGAGGGCACCTCTCATAAGGGGTTACCACTAATCAACTCATGATCTTGGGCAAGTTGCATAAGATCTCTTAACCTCCGTTCCCAAGATTTTTTAGAAAAAAGTCCAACTTTTGTGAAAATCAATAAGGACTGCGCTGGTGAAGCATTACAGGGATGGGAAGTGTCAGCAGCACCACCAGCATGCCACAGGTGCCGCCAAATGAAACCACTCCAAGGGCAAAACTCTTAGTTCCCTGTGGATTGCCTGAAAATAGAAATGTTTATTTACTAGAAAGGCAATCATCTAGACTCATTAGAAACCGGACTCTGAAACTTTGTATTCATCAGAAGAAAACGTCTAGGTGAGATTGGACTGGTGTTCTCCTTTTCAATATGGTTGAGATGTAACTGGAACAAGCTTTGCCTATAGAAAGGCAACTCAAAAGGGTCATTAAAAGGATCTGCTGACCTTGGGAATGGGGCAGAGCTTCCTTTTCTGTGCATCACCTTTTGCAGGAAAGGGTCGTCTGCCGGGAGCAGCTCTGCAGTGTCCCATCGTTTTCCTTCCCCACCATCAGGCCCTGCATCTGACACAGCCCTACCCTCTTCACTTGTGCGGTTTGGCTCACTCACGTCACTGTGGAGAAGTGATCCTGGGGCTCTGACTCAGGTGAGCAGTAAGGAGCAGATGGTGTGTCCACAGCCCCAGAGGTCCTCCGTATGCCCCGATCCTTTGAACAACAGTAATTATTATAAATGGGCGGGTGATAGGATGAGCAAAGATGCAGGTTTTCCAAGGGGACCTGCAAAGCAGCATCCTCTAAAGAGAGATTCAGCCACCGCCACAGGCAACACAAAGGCATTCTGATTGGTGATTGTTTATGGAGGTGGTGTTCACTCCCGGGTGATTGTCCTAATCTGATTAATGAAATGATGATGCTAACAGGGTGTCAGCTTGCCGCATCTCATGGCTGACCCGCGTTAGGCAATTCCCCACAGAACATCCATTCTCAGTGCCCTTGTCAGATAATTGTTTATGAAAAGATGAACGTGTGCGGCAGTCCCGGGCGAAGGAGGCTGATGTATGTGTTGCTAATGATGGAAGTCATCAGTTTGGTAATAACGGGCACGCGAGTGTCAGTGCACACTGGGGAGCATTAGCATTCCTCAGGCACTACCGTCTGACAAGTCCCAGACCACCCTGAACAAATGCCCAGGCTTACCCAGACATAATTAAACTGCCAATGCAGATACCCCTAAATAACACTGATATCTTAATGACACCAGATAGTGTTCAAGTAATGAACAGGGTGAGGGGGATGTGAACAATGAATGGAGAAATCAGAGCTCTCTGCTCCACAGGGAGCACGTCCACGAGTGACTCCCCCCAGCGTCTGTCTGTCTCCAGGGAAGGAGCTTTCATTCTGTATGTTTCTCTCTCATGGTTTGCCTTCGCCATCTGAGCAACCTTTCCTTCTCCTGCCCTGGACCTGGGAGTTAAGCGTCTCTGTGTGTTTTATATTTTCTGCCGTAGAAGCTGTGGTCATGTGGCTTCTAAAGGACCAGGCTGTGCTTGGGATGTGAACCGTTGCAGACCAGGGTCTGAGGCTGTGCCACTTCTCCATGAGTTTATGGGAGGGATGCTCTCTTCCTCATGTCTGCATAACCCGGAGCATCCAACCTGAAACTCAGAAACCCGATGAATCCTCACTTCCCAGCCTCTGAGCACTTGAGCAGGGGGTTATCGATGTGTATTTCTCTGTGTAATTCCCACTCTTTCCTCTCTAATATCATAAAACTAACTGTCTACTGGGTAGACTCTCTCCTCACCACAAAGATGGTGCACTTCTTCGTGTATTATTCCTTTTCCATGTGCCACCCGAGAAAACTGTGCCTGTCCCCCAATGTCATTCCCACCACACCACTCACTCAGTTCCCAGATCCTGCATGGACTTTCCCACACTGACATCCATATCGAAATTAGCCACCTCCTCAGCCTCTCTCTTTACCTCCTCTTTTTACTGAGATCTGACTATTCATAGGCTTAATTTCCTCTTCTGAAAAATACAGGTTGGACAAGATCAGCATTTCTCAGTTGCGTTCTCTAGATCACCAACCTTTCATAGTACAGTCCCAAGTAGTAAACGCTCAATAACTATGTGTTGAATTTATATACGATGAAAAAGATGGATTTCATAGACAAATAAGTTTGGGAAGAATTGAGATAAATATGTTTAATCTTTAGGACCTTTCAAACCCTGTAAGTGCTAGTATAAGGTGACCAGATTTTAACACTGGTAAAGCAGGACACCATTGATGGGGGGGTGGAGGGGTTCTTTTTTTATTATTACTTAAAATATTACAAAGAGTAGTACATATGTCTCTTTTTTTTCCCCCTTGACCTTCCCCCGTCCTTCCCTACCCCGACCAGGGAGGTTCTTAATTAAAAATTTGGTCTATATGGAGCAACAAAAATTTTCATAGAATGCAAAAACAGTATTATAATATATATTTTTAAATTTCAACATACGTACAATTTACAAATATAATAAATTTTTAAAAATTATGTATAGTATTATTTTATTCTTTGGCATATTTCTCATTTGAGTGAATTTTTTTAGTAGATTGCTGCCCTTGTTTAAAAGGTCATGAAATTTTTCACAAGAATTTGTTAAATTGTATTTCACACATAAAATGGCTTTCAAAGTCTCAACACTTAATTTTGATTTTTCTGATGTCCACACTTTATTTACCACAGGAAAAAACGCGTTCGGTCGCAGCATTAGTTCCTGGTAAGGACAGTGCATTATTATTTTAATTTTAATCCTATATTTCTTTCAAAATAATAACAATACTAACTTGTATTATTTTTCCTCTGAATTTGCCGTAACGTAAGTCGTAAATGTCACCTTCAAGGCCGGCACTAGACTTTTTGCCGCCACTATAAAATATAAATAATATGAGTACAGTCTGCTAAATTCAAGAAAATTTATGTATTTATGAAATAAATAAATAAATTACTTACCTAAATTATCTGAATAGCTGATTTGTAATGACATCACTTGTTTAACTAGCTTACTAGCATGCAGTACAATGTGTATTGTCTGAGAGACAGTTACAAAATGTTTTCGTCGTTGCCAGTCCCCAAAAATGCCATTGTTCATTAAGGCCAAACAATGGTGGTTGAATTCTAACAACTGATCAACAATGCGAACTTTGATAAGCAGTTCTCAATAATCAGTTCTCAACAATTATTTGTTAATATTAAAGTTTAACATTATAAAATTAACAAAAATAATATAAAACTCATATCCTGGCTAAATAGCCACATGGCCGCTGAAAACCATATATTGCCTTCCCATTCTCCCACCTTCCCCTAGCTTGTCGTGCATTCTTTCCAAAAATCAGGACTTTTTTAAAATGCCCACAGGACGCAGGAAAAATTGTTAAAAATCGGACTGTCCTGCCAAAAGCGGGCCATCTGGTCACCTTATCTAGTAGGCATTGTGACACACTAAGATCACATGGTCTGCAACACTCAGCAAACACTGAACTGCCGGGTGCATGTGTGGGTGGCCTAGAAGCCCTCCAGAACACACATCAGACTCAGTGATTACCGACCTCCCTATTCTGTTAAATATCCAGAACCTATTAAATTCTATGACCCACTATCTCACATTGAGACCCACCTTCCACTCACTTCATCTCCGGGAAAGAAAAGGAGTCTTCCACTCAATCGCCCTCCTCAGCATCTAGCACTGTGCCTCACTTTTTCAGTCCCCGTTATTTAAGTACCCTAACAAGTCAAGTCTCATTTCATACGCTTCCCAGTGGCCATTTCCTTGGTCTTTAATGATTTTCTGGCTGCATTGTGTTTGTATATTGTCTTAATCAGTTCAGGCTACTGAACAAAATACCATAGGCTGGGTGGTTTAAACAACAGAAAGTTCTGGAGGCTGGAAGATCCAATATCAAGGTGCCTGCAGCAGATCCCATGCATAGTGAGAGTTCTTCTTGGTAGGCAGACATCACCGCCTTGCTGCATCTGCACTGGCAGGGAGAGTACTGATGTCAGCACAAGGCTCCTCTAGCATACCTTCACCTGAATGCAATCACCTCCCAAAGGCCCCCACCTTCAAACATCTATACTAATAAAAGGGTAATATGCCAATTAGATCAGGAGACCTTCTGGACAAAGCCATGGTTGTAGGGACAAGACAGAGGCGGTTAGGGGTGATCAGGCCAGAAGGAGAGGGCAGTTGGGGGTGAACAGGTCAGCAGGGGGGGACAGTTGGGGGTGATCAAGCTGGAAGGGGGGCAGTTGGTGGTGAGCAGGCCAGCAGCCAGAGTGGTTAGTGGCGATCAAGAAGGCAGGCAGGTGAGCGGTTAGGAGCCAGCCGTCCCAGATTGCGAGAGGGATGTCCCAGACTGGAGAGGTTGCATGCCGGGCTGAGGGGGACACCCATACACACACACACACACACACACGCATGAATTTCATGCACCAGGCCACTAGTCATCATATAAAGTGGAGTGGGGGCATGGACAGTCCATCCAAAGCATATATCCACCAGTCTCTTGGCATCCTAGATACTATTCAGGCTAAGGACCCATCTATAACCTTGACCTGCCATCCATCCTCCTCAAAGACTTCCCTGATAAGTCTCCAATCCACATCTATCAGCCACAAACGGGCGCACACTCGGCTATTGCACCACGCAGTTTCCGAATTCTCTGAACTTTCCTTTTTCTACATGCATATTTGCTCTTGCTATGTTTCTCTGCTCACCACTGTTTAATGGTTCTCTGAGCCCAGGGAAATTTCCCCAGCACTGACCCCTCCCAGTGCCACCACCTGACAGCACGAGGCCCCACGGGGAGCGGATGTCCCTGGAGGCAGGCCCTGGGGACACTCAGCATCCCTCCCTGCCCTGACCAGGCAGCTGGTCACTGCCTCCCTCACTGGGCATTGGTGCCTTAGCAACTGTCGAGTCTCCAACCTACAAGGGCAGTCGAGGTGGAGCATGCTCAGCCGTCCTTCCAAAGAGACAAGGCAAAGGTTTGTTTTCAAACAAAAAGTCAAGTTCCTCCAGATTTTCAAACCCTGCCAGGCGGGCAAGATGCCATCCTTGAGGCTGTAACACGCCACCTCCCTTCACCACCCATCCATATCCTACTCCACTCTGCCTTCTTATCCTGCAACTACCCCCTGCCGGCAGACTGTCCACCATTCGACTCCACCTTGAACATCCCTGCTGCCCAATTACTCTTCCTCAAGCCCTGAGAATGGTGTCACTGACAATAACTCAGTGGCACCTGGCTGGTGAGGACATTATGATGGACATCTTAGTCTGGAAGTCACAGTTATCCCAGATCTCCTGTCTGTTTAGCGTCACTACCCGCTCCTCCCCAACCTGAGACCCACATTTCTGTGACCCCGGATGCCCAAGGCTGCCTGAACACAAACCGAGGTTTCATGCCTCCTCTGAGCTGCCTGCCTGGAGCTCATCTGCTGTGGTGCACTCTGGGAAGTGTCTCCAAAGCCTTGCTCTTATAAACCCACCATGTGGCTCATGCCACACGCAAAAGGGGGCAGCCAGACGGAGAAGTGCAACCACCCTTGTTTAAAGGGACGTCACATTGACACTCATCTTGCTTACACAGGGTCAGCGTGGCAATGGAGGGCACACATCTGAAACAATGCAGGGGGCTCGCCCTGGCTTTCGCTAGGTGCAAATGCCCGAGAAAGAAGGAATGGTCCCTGCTTGCTGCTTCCCTGGGGCCCTGCAGAGCTCCTGGCCACGCTGCACGCTACACCTGACTCCAGGTTCCTCAGGCAAAAGACTCTATGAGAATTTACCTTCTTTGTGGAGTTTAAGTTAACATCCAGATGAGACATGATCCCCCTATGACATGAATGTGGCACATTTTTTATGAAATAATGAACACGAGAAAGGTGTTTACACTCATCAGAAGGTGAAGTAACTATTTGAGACAAGAAATAAAATTCTATCTGCACCCCAAACCACATACCCAGTAAATTCCAGGTGTTAAGAGTTCCGCGTGCATTTCCATCTATAGAACTGAAGATACGTAGTTACTCCTGGAGAAGTATTTTCTAAGCATGAAAGCGAAGGAACAAATCCTGAAAGTAAAAGGTGCCTGAGGCTGCATTAAATTTCCCCCCCTGCCCCCCCACCCATATTCCCCCCTCGCGTCATATCTTTCCCCAGGCTTAGGCAAAATGACCAGAGGAAGGTGAATGTGTGGAAATCCCTTCCCTGGGACTGACAAATAATAAGATGACCTCGGTATGAGGACACAGACAAGCCAAGTTAAGAAATGGTACCTATGCCAGGAAGGTAGACTGTATGATGAGCAGTAATTAGGGGAACCCCGCGAAGAACTCTGTGAACCTCAGGAGACATCACAAAATAAATGGAGACCCGGGAGTAGGGCAGAGCCAGCCCTGTCATTTACACAGAGAGAAGGCTCAGCCACACCAAGTCAAAACAAACAAAGACGAAACACTGCTAATAAACAAAAGCCATGCGAAGTTGGCCGTCCAGCCCAGCACATTTACAACAGCGAGGAGGGTAGGGGACAACCAGGAACGTCCCTGGTGGATGCTGAGGTGTGGCCTCTTTCCCTCCTCTCAGTTGCTGAGTCACATCATTAGTTGGACCTCCTGTGTGTCAGATGTGAGTCATACACCCTATTTTTTAAGCAAATTAAAGACCTGAATAAAACCTTGAACAGTCAACTATGAGTCAAAAGAGTACATCAGTTCTGAAAGAGCAGCCACAAAATTAAAAGAAAGGAACAAAGCCCTAAATAAGGAGAGACTACAGAGGTGCATTTTGGGGAGGAAAAACAATGATCATGTATAACAAACAAACAAAATCTGAAGTTTAAGGGCTATCTGCCAATATGTTCACAAAACTTAAATATAGATCTTCTAAACCCAGGAAAAGAAATGAAATACTAAGGAGAAGACAGGCTATGGAGACACTACTTGAGAGGTAAAGAGAAATGGAAAGGGGATAAGGAAAGAAATCAAGAGAAACACACAAGTGAAAAGTGAATGATCACTGTGGAGGCCAGACAAAGCTGTCTCCCACGCTCACAGAGGGACCTGAGGGAGACCATTTTGCATATGGACAGTAAATGCCTCCCCAGACATCTAGGAACTCAAACATTCACGGGTGAGACTCTAGTTCCAGATTACACTTACAACCAGGAGGGAGATGAAACGTATATCATACACATGGTCAGCCCTCCCTATCTGTGGGTTCCGACTACACGGATTGAAAATATTCCAAAATAGTTACAGTGTTGCTGGCGCATACTGTGTCATCAGGCCTGTGATGTGTCCATACTGAACACGTACAGACCTTTTTTCTTGCAATAGCACGAAGCAACACAGCGCAACAAGTCTCCTCGTAGCATTTCACTGTGTGAAGTGTTGTTAGTAACCTAGAGATTATGTGAAGCATGCAGGGCCAGTGTGTAGGTTCCACGCAAGTACTGCCTCATTTTACATGAGACACTTGAGATTATGGTATCTGTGGGGATGTCCCGAAACCAATCCCCTGTGGATACTAAGGGACAAATGTACTGTATACCACATGTAGCTATTTGTTATACATATATAAAGGTTTTAAGCAATTTATTATCTCTACGATACTGTTCCCTTCTAAAATTCTAGAAATGAGTGCATTGCTAGTAGATAGCCTCAGCTAACAGGCATCTGACAGCAATTAGCACTTCTCCTCACATACGGGGCACAGAGTGTATGCACACACCAACCTTGATGTCACTTGAGGAGATTGGCAAACAGCACACAAATACAGATTTTTATTTATTTATTTATTTATTTATTTATTTATTTATTTATTTATTTTGCTCAGGTCGTACAAACAACTGCATTCATTTTTCAAAGAGTTTAAGTTTTAGCTGGGCCACCAGCTTTTTAAATCAATTTCTTGATTCTGAAAATTTTTATTTTTAAAATAGAAGCTCAGTGCATGAAATTCATGCACTTGAGGAAGGGGGTCCCTCAACCCAGCCTGTGCCCTGTCACAGTCTGAGAGTCCTCAGGAGATGTCTGACTGACAGTTTAGTGCGGGTAGTCAGACATCCTTAGTGCTGCCATGGAGGCAGGAGAGACTCACACCACCACTGCTGTTCTGTGGGAGCACACTGACCACCAGGGGAAATCTCCTGCATTGAGCATCTGCTCCCTGGTGGTCAGTGCACATCATAGTGACTGGTCGTTCTGAGGTTCAGTCGATTTGCATATTAGCTTTTTATTATACAGAATATTTCAAACTTACAGGAGAGTCACAACAATAGTGAGAGTGAATTGTCCATATACTCTTTACATACTGATTTGCCGGAGACCAGTCATTGTCACTTAGTAGAGAAATGTGCCTGAAGGCTGGTCGACCTTAATTCCCCTCAATAGTGGGGGAGCTATTCACCCATCGTTTAGATGGAGACTTTGATAGTTAAAGCAGCCCTCCACCTCTGTTACTGATATGTAAATCCTTGTTGCCTCTTTGTTGTTGGAACTTCCTGCCCTTTTGATAAGGATGAGGTTGTTTTCCCCTTTGCCTTAATAAAAGCTTTGAGCAATCTTACCCACTAGTGGAAAGATGCCACGCCTGGTCCCCATTATTCTAAATTAATTTTCTTCTAGTCTCTCTCTCTTCATTTTGTGTGCGGCCTCCTCCAGAACTCGAACCCTGAACAGGAACCCTGGACCACACGGGACGTGTAAGGGGCTCTCACACTGATTGACTGTGTTTACTTGTTTTTTTGCCACACTTGCCTCTGTGTGTGTGTACACATATGTTCCTTTGCTGAACCATAATATAGTTGCAGGCATTATGACATCTCACGTGTAAATACTCTGGGTATATCTTCTGAGAACAAACAATGTTCCTAAGTAATCCTAATGCAATTATCACCCTCAGGGGAGTTCACATTGAGACTTTTTTATTTTATTTTATTTTATTCTATTTTATTTTATTATTTTTGGTCACAGCATGTGTCTGTGTTTAGCTTCAGCCTGATGATACCCAGGCTAAAGTGATCAGACCTCTTTCAGCACAAAACATTGCAGGCTCCATTACTCCATATCATGGATGAATACCTCAACATAACTAAATATTGTCATTCTGTTTTACTCAGAGGACAAGTGCAACCCAGCAAGGTGACTAGTAAAAAAATCTGACACTGAACTAAGCACACAGAGAGTGCTTAGTGCTCCGGGAAAACCATTTAAAGTGTTTCCTTCTTTTAAAAAGATAAAGACACTGAAGTTTAGGAACCAAAAATGGCATTCCTGAGCTACCACTTGGTGAAATTGAGACTAATTCCAGCAATGTCACCCAGCCACACACAGAGCCTCAGAGTGCTTACCTCCGGGGGCTGGAGCCACTCCAAGCAGACAGGAGCTGCTTCTGTGGCCTCGTTTCTATTCACACCACGTCTGAGCGAGGGCTCCGCCCTAGTGCCCAGCAGAAGCGCCCTGGGACCTTTTAACGGACTCACAGATGCCTTCAAGGCCCTCGAGGCCTATTAACCAGGAGTTTCTGGGCAGAACCAGGGCACCAGTGTTTACGAGTTCCCCAGGTGACTCTTACAGCCAGCCTAGGGCACCGTGCCCGGAGCAGTGGGAGTCCAGACATTGGCTGCAGCTGTGTATGTCTGTCCATCTCCAGCCAGTGTAAGTCTCCGGCCTGAGGAGGTAACACCAGACTGCATTTTTCTCTCCCGGCTGCTGATTTTCTGGCCAGCATTCACCCTGAGAAACTGCCAGGCCACAAGCTCTTCCTCAACTCACTGGCCACAGCCCTCCCACCAGGCTGAAGACACCAGGGATTCTAGATGGAGACAGACACAGTGGCCAATGGCAGCACTTTCGCTCACACAAGCATCCAAAAGACAACGGTGTTTCACCAGCGCAGATGCCCCAAACATAGGCGAGGAGAGCAGGAGCTAAGAGCAAAGTGAGGATGCCATGCGGTGTGCTGGTCTGGCTGGGGCTGAAGGCCCATCCTCAGAGATGCTGGCATTTTCACTGGGCAGCAGGGGAAGCCACAGAGAAAGCCGTAGCTGACACAGCACAGGCAGAGGCCCCTGTGGGCAGCCGAATCCTCAAAGGCCGGTGTTAGTAATGCCTCAAAATACCTACCAATGGGAACAGGATGGGTGGTCATTACCACCCTATCTTTGTGGGACAGGCAAGTAGCAACTCTGACTCTCATCTCTGGGAGAGGGGAGCCACAGCCTGCCACCTGCCAAGGGATGAGTCATACACGCAGATGGCCTGGAAGTACGTCCAGGGTAACTCATTCTGCAGAAAGCAGCAACCACCAAGCCTGCCTTGGACAGACGGACACCCAGGCCATTCCGTGAACATGGCACATCCTATCACCGAGGTGGTGGCCGGGGCAGTAACCCTATCTGATTCCTGACACTGCAGCCCCTCCCACCCACTCTGATCTCCCTACATCCTAGGATTGAATGGCCCCATAAAAATGTCCAGCGTGAAAGACAGGTTCAGAAACCCAAGAAGCCTTCAGCATCCTCCACCTTCCGCCTCAGGCCCTGCCCCTAAACCCCACCATATCTACCCCCTGGCCAGGAGACAGTCTATGGCTGTGGGGTCCCATTTTCCTACACAGATGGAAATCACTGACAAACACATCCGCTGGGCCAAACTCAAAGAGTCAAATGTCATGGCACCCGGCTGAGCTCCAGATGGCGGTTCATGGAGCCAGTCCACAAGCCTGCAACCATAAACCGTCTTATGTTTACGATGACAGAGCAGTGCACACGCTCATAAGATGGTTCTTGTCTGACTTGCCTTGCCTGCAGGCCCCAGCTGCTTTTACAGGGGACTGTGCAGCAGGAGTGGACATGGGGACCTGAAAAGACAGGTCAGCAGCTGTTGTTTGCTCACTTTGTTGGGGTAAAGGAGCAAGTCAGACCTAAAGGGGCCCTAACGACCCCACAGGCCCTCGGGGTGCCCTGCAAGTGAGAAAACACGTGCGTCCCTGCTCTGTACATGCTACAGGAAAGGCAGGGAAGGGAGCCTGCTTACTCACATGCCAGCTCCCACTCCTGCAGCAGTCAGGGTCCATGGGAGAGGGGCAGTCAGTGATGGTTGCAACAAAGCCCAGAGCCAGGGGAAGGGAGAACACATGTCATTGTTCAAAGTGGCTACAGTACCGAAAGGAACTGAGGCTGGAGCACAGGAAGTGGGGGGAACCTGAGGCTAGAGCACAGGAAATGGAGGGAAACTGAGGTTGGAGTACAGGAAGTGGGGGGAAACTGAGGCTGGAGCACAGGAAGTGGGGGGAAACTGAGGCCCAGGACCGCATTATGTCTCACTGGGTCATTGTGCAGGAGGGCTTGGTGTTGGCGGGGCCGTTCGATGGGAGCAGGGATTTTGTAGGGCATCTGAAAGTGGGAATCAGGCAAACTGAGGAACGTGAGGACATCCAGGTATTCTGTGAGGGGTGGGGGATTTCACTCCTTTCTTCTCGGCAGCAGATTGACAGGTTGATATTCGGAAGGTTCCTACCAGCTCTGACCAGCTCTGCTACCAGGACTGACTAAGTGGACGGAGTCTAGAGGTGTCAGCCCAGCAAAGCATCCTGAAAATGGCCCAGCCTCCAGGCACAGGTCCCGATGCTGGCCGGAGGCTGCCGCGCTCTCTGGCTGGGAAATCTGTTCCAGGCAAACACAGCTGCAGCCCTTCCTCCTCTCAGCCCATGCTTCTGAACTTTGTAACTGCTTATAATTAACTGTGAGAGAGCAATTTAAAAATCACAAAATTGCAACTTATAGCACTGGTGCCAGGAATAAAGTTCTTCTGAATTATCAGTGAATGAATGGTCCAATCTATAACCCAGTGAAACATTTGGACTCATCCCATTGACCAAAATCTGCATCGCTGTTGCTCTGTAGGAAGCTAGAGTTTAGCATTGGTTTTAGGAAGTTTCTAATGTTAATCCAAGAAAAGCAATTCTTGCATCAGCAGCACCTCGGGACATGTGTTAATAATATGTTTCTATATACAGATCTCTGCTCTCTGCACAGCAGTATGTATTTTTATCCCTTGGTGAAGATACGGGTGGGAAGTGCATTGAGGACGCTGGGAGAGTGATGTTTCTCCAAAGACCCATGCTCTTCTTGATGGAGATCCATGTTTCTGGGAAAATGATCCAGAGAATCTCTCCAGGTTTACATTTATTGTCATTACTTATAAATTTGGCCTCGTTTGCTATTGTCTTACGGGACTGGTCAAGTTTAGTTGTAGTTTGGCTTAGTGTCTCTCCAGTTTGGAGTTATTTTTATTTGTTTAGTGTTTACGTTGAAATGTTTTGCATGACAATTGGCATCAGAAAATCGAAAGCTGGTATCTCTATGCTTCGCCCTGTCAACACAGACTTTAAAATAATTCAGCGCTGCCCCCACTTCACCTTCCTCTCGTTCTCCTTAGTGACCCCACCGATTTCTTACTTTTATTAATCTCACAGTCTTTGCTCATTTAGATGCACTCGCATGTTTACCGACTTCTTGGCTTAACATTGCGTTTATTACATCATGGTTTCCTCTGGATTCAGTCTTTCTGGCGAAAGTATGTCATTTAGTCATTATTTTAGGGGAAGTCTGTGTGTGGTTAACTCTCCTTTTGTTTATCTGAAAGTTCTCCAAGTTCTGTCTTAATAAACATATATTGGACCTAGTTATTCTATTCTCTGTCTCTATAAGTGACCTTTTTTCTAGTCCCCCATTTTTTTTTTTTATCTTTTTGGTAACTGTATCAAATATTTCAGTGATGAATATTACACGGCTGTTTTGCTCTGCTGTTTATCAAGTCGATATTTTCATTATTATGTTTTTCTGCTATTTTATCTTCACTGAGTTTTTAGTTTCAACTCTATTTTTCATTTCACATTCTATTTGATTCTTTTCCAAATCTTTATGCTGTCCAACTTTTCATTATGATTTTTATATTTTCTTTCATTTCTTTAATAATTTGAAACAAGCATGTAAGTATCTTTCAGAGTATATGTTTTTGAGATCTGCCTTGGGGATTGCTGTATCTGCTGCCTCCCCCTCATGGTTGATTTCTTTCCTAAATTGCTAACTGTGCACTTGTCCTCAGTTGTGGTTGCTGATTGTGGGCAAGTCTCCTGGGAACCCAGTTCTGAAAAATCATAGGACAGGTTTCAGTTTTCCTTCTTTCAAAGATACCAGGGTGTCAACGGTCCTAGAGCAGTCCTTATGTTGATGTCTGAGTTGTGGTTCTCACACTTCACAGGAAGTATGAACTCAGACCACATGTGAACATACAGCTCAGACTGTGGTTTTCATTCCCTATGGTCGATGCTTAAATTTTGTCCAAAATCCTGTTGCTTCAGCCCTGTGTTCTGGTCCTGGGAAGGGAGGTTTTCTAACCCATAAGGTAAAGACCATGGGGTTCGGGCATTGGACATTCTGGAAGGGGCACAGTTTGGTTTCTCCTGACAAACACAAGACTGAATTCCAGCCTCGGGCTCCCTCCGGCAGGAGCTGAATTCCAGCTCCTCTCTCCCGCTTACCCTCCGTGGGTCCCTGCAGCTTAGCCTCTGTGTACTGCTCCGGCAGAATTTCCTTTCTTTGAACTTCAGCGTGGTGAACTTGCTATTGTTGTGGCGGTTATATTTATACAACATTCCTATGTGTTTATTGTTAGTGGGCAGAAGGGCAGGCATTAGATCACATCTTTCCTCCACTCAGTCCATCTCATTGCTGGAAGTGTTGCTGAGATAATGAAAGGTTTTAATTATGAGGCTATATTGGTACCACATCTCACATCCACTGCATTGCCGCAATGCTCACAGATGCACCAGCCTGATCCTTCCCGTGGGGACTGTTGAGGGTGCTGGCTGGTATGGGGTACAACACCTGGACATCCTGAGGTGACACAGAGTGAATCGGATCACTCCCTGCCAGTTCCTTCCATTTTCATCTGTCTGCACAACCATTAATGGTTTCTAAGATGCTCACTTTTCACAATTATCAACTTCTGAAACTAACGCTGGAGACTAGTCTGGAAGTAACATCTGATGTACATTCACTCCCTTGGGGAAGGTAGTGGGGGACAAAATTTAAAATAGAACTCTTGGATAGCACACCTAAGGAATCTCATTGCTGCCTCCCCCTTTAGCTTCCTGGTCTTCACATGCTCTGTTCTATAATCTAAAACGGGTCTCTAGCCATTCCATACTCCTCCCACCTTCCTGTGCAACAAGCTATGTCCTACATGGGAAGACAGGAAATTCTATTCTGGGAGTCGCCACTAATCCAGCTTGGACCACAGCACAGTGCAAAAGTTAAGAGAGAGCAGGTTCACTAGCAGTTTCTCTGGCCTCCCAAGGCTTTCTTATAGCTCAAAAACTGATTAAGTATTCCAGAATTATTGACATTGTAATATTTTCACCACATTTGGGAGATCTCAGCTGTTACCCAGGAATGCAAAATAAAGGATATTCTTAGGATATCCTATATAACAAAATGCTAATATGCAAATTGTCCCCTCGACCTGGAGTTCGATGGGGAGTTTGACCAGGGAACAGAGCCGGCCAAACAACCACTTGTGGTCCCTCCCTGTGGCTGGCCCTACATCTGATCAGCCCCCTCTCTTCCAATCAGGGCAGGCTGGCCAGACCC
The DNA here is from genome assembly GCA_004026665.1 of Murina feae. Classification (NCBI taxonomy): domain Eukaryota; kingdom Metazoa; phylum Chordata; class Mammalia; order Chiroptera; family Vespertilionidae; genus Murina; species Murina feae. Next base: position 8,075 of record PVJC01011468.1, on the reverse strand, counting down.
CACCCATGCACAAGTTTGTGCACTGGGCCTCTAGTATAAGGTATAAATCAACAGTCAGTGCTACATTGGGCAAAAAGTGTTCATCGCTATGGTATTTCCATATCTCTCTCAAATGACTGGTTGTTTCTTGTATCTACTAGATACCACAATAATTGTTTCTTGCTTTTTTGTTCTAAAATGATAAAATCACAAATGCTTAGTCTTAATCCCCATTTTCATGATAACAGTAATAACACTTTATGAACAATTTTGGAAACAAGAAGAAGAAATAATCACTCATCCTTTTTTTTTTTTAATCCTCACCTGAGGATATGTTTTCATTAATTTTTAGAGAGAATGGAAGACAGAAGGAAAGACAGAGAGAAATATCCATGCCGGGGAGGATCCTGCAGAGAAGGTATGTGCCCTTGACCGGAATCGAACTCGGGACCCTTCAGTCTCCAGGAGAACACTCTACCCACTGAGCCAAACCAGCGAGGGCTAGTCACTCATCCTTCATTCTAGCACACATACACACATCTTAATGTATTTCCTCTCAGTCTATTTTTTTTTTTTGCCTTATGACTTTGATTTAAACAGTTAAAATAATAGTGCCCCATGAATTTTTAATGCCTTTAAGAAAGCTTTGGGTTCCTAAACATCTCGCCGTTTTGTCATCTAACAGCCTCTAAGGAGAGCAAACCAACATTTCTTGGCCAAATTTTTCAGAAAAGGAAACCGAGGTGCAGGCATTTGATGGCGAGTTGCTGGGCGTGACAGGGAGACAAGGAGAGTCGTTGTTCTCTGGCTCTTCTCGGGTGTCCACAGGCCCAGGGGTGTCATCTGCTGGGCCGCCACGGGCGCCTGGGCAGTGAGGAGAGGCCCGGGGGAGCTGCAGGGAGCAAGGGGATGGAGGTGGCTTGGAGAGCAGCAATAACATGTCTCCTCAGTCATTACAGTGTCTGCCTCCCAAGAAGCAATGAAGCCAGCTTTCCTGGGAGACATTGAGTTCCGAAGGGAATTCCAAAAGAAAAAGTCCCCCACGCCTGAGTGAGGGCAGCGCGGGGTAGGCAGCAGCCTCGTGCTGGGCTCTGGTGAACATGCTCAATGGGATCTGCAAACTGTCCACTAACACCCCCACCCCCACCGCCGACTCCTTAGCTTCAGGTTTTCCATTGCAGAGCAAGGTATTAGCTCAGCAACTTTCCTGCTCCGGGTGTGCAGGAAGACCCTCTCCCTCAGAGCATCTGCCATGGCGAGGGCTGCCCATGGGCCACCTCCTGCTTGTCTGGATGGTAGCTAGCAACTGTCCCTCCCTCTCCCACAGCCCTGGGAGTCCGAGGAGTCACAGGCCCTGAGGAATCAGGAAAACAGGAGGATCCACTCTAGAGAGAGAAGAAATGGGTGGAAAGATATGTGATAAAACAAGTGTAGTAGGATGTGAAGGATGAGCTCTAGGGCGAGTAGTTGCGTTCACTGTAAACTCATTTTCGCTTTGCTATATCCTGAAACTCCTCAGAATAAGATGCTGTTTAACAGCAAAACAAGACAAGACGGAGACTTCACAGAAAAATGGTTTCCTAAATGACAAACTGCTCTCACATAGAGTATTTACTTCTCTCTTCACCTCAGCCTCTCCCGTGTCCTTTTACTTCTATGGATTGCTTGAAATATTTCTCTAAAGGTAACCAAATGTGATCAGAAAACAGTGAGTCAAACCCATTTATTTAAAAAACATTTCTATTGATTTGAGAGAGAGAGAGAGCAAGAGCGAGAGAGAGAGGAATGGAGGAGAGAGAGAGAGAGAGACTTCAATGAGAGAGAAACATTGATTGTGTGCCTCCTCCATGCCCCCTACCAGGGATCCAGCCCCAAAACCCGGGCATGTGCCCTGACTGAGAATGGAACCAGCAACCCTTAGGTGAACTGGACAATGCCTAAGCAACTGAGCTACAAAAGCCAGCGCTCAAACCCATTTTTGAGAGAACAAAACTGAGTCCTAAAGAGGGGATCAAGGTCCCAAATCAAGTAACCACAGGGGGCTTGGAGTAGAACGCAGGCCCACTGTCTCCCAGCTTACACGACATCCCCACGTGCCTCCCTCGGGGTGGAGAGCTGGGTCTCTTGCTTGTGAACCTTCACCTGGGAGGACGAGGAAGCTAGTGCATTTGGAAACTGTGAGAGGAGGTTTGAAAGAAGTTAGGGTGCTGAGGACAGCCCACGAGCAAGCAGAAGGGACGCAAGAGCATCTGCGATTGGACTCTGCGTCTGAGACAGAGCTCACAACGGACCTTTGGCTTCTGTTCCTAGAAGCTGGCTCCCTGCGCAGGCATCCAGCTGTGACTTCACCTGCGGAGGGCACTTCACCTGCTGACCTTGAGACCCATTCTCTCATTTGAAAGGATTTAGAAGGTGGAAATTCAACAGCCATTTTCGGAGTTTCTACCAGGCGCGAGGTACTGGGCCAGAAAGCTCAGGAAAATTTTTTAAAATGAGCAAAACACAGATACAAGGAAGCTCACCATCCTAGGAGGGACCTGGGAGAGAAAAGGGGTAAGTGAAAATTTTATGTACTGCACTGCAGAAAAGCGATGACACTCTTCTACCACAGGCCATGCTTAATGAATGCCTTGACCCCCACGGGCAGAAAGGAGTTTTATGCAAAGGCCTGGAGTTCAGAAGGTCCTGGAGAAACAGTACGACACACTCCATTAAAGCGTTCCCCTTACACCTGGATTGCGGTCAAAATATGCATGTCCATGCGGATGCTCACCCTGACCTGCTAAGTGCCAAACCTGTTCGATCTTTGGAGCTCTTGGCTGCCCCCAGACTCCGTCCTGCCTGCATTTAAGATGACACTCTCCTGGCTGCCATGGCCTTACAGTTGCCCTACGTCTCATCCGACCTCTCGGAATGCACTTAAAACATCCTCCCATAGCTCAGGGCCCCCAGCCAGGCTTCCTCCAAGCCTCCTGCCCTCGGCCTCTTAAAAGCTCAGTCTGCCTCTGGTTTCTCCTCTCCCTGCTAAGAGCACTCCACGTCCACATTTGTTGTGCTACATCTCTGCCTCCCCCCGCCTCGCCTCCCCAACCTCTGTGCATTCAGATCCACACCCCGCAGCCATACTCAGTCTCATGCATTTCCAGACAAATGTAATAACATTTGGGGAGAGTCATTTTTTAAAAAATATATTTTATTGATTTTTTTTACAGAGAGGAAGGGAGAGGAACAGAGAATTAGAAACATTGATGAGAGAGAAACATCGATCAGCTGCCTCCTGCACACTCCTCACTGAGGATGTGCCCACAACCAAGGTACATGCCCTTGACCGGAATCAAACCTTGACCCTTGAGTCCGCAGGCCGACGCTCTATCCACTGAGCCAAACTGGTCAGGGTGGGGAGAGTCATTTTTAATTCCTTTCATTCTCCCAAACCATCCGGACACCACAATGCGATTATTCTCCCATCCAGTCTCCCCTGGCTCAGGTCTTCATTAGCTGGGGCCCAATGACCGCAGGTGGTACCTCAGTGAGTTCCCACCCACAGTCCCACCCCACACTGAACATCAGGCTAATTCAGTCAGCCCTCTCTATCTATCTCCTTAAAACATTTAAGGGCTTATACCACTGCCTTGCTCAGAAACTTCCTATTTCCACAGGGGAAAAAATCTAAACTTTTCGACTAACTTTCAGGACCACAGGGAGGCTCTAGCTTTTTTCTCATCTTATCTCACAACACTCCTCATAGACAAAATATCCACGCTAGTTAAAGTGGTCCACCTCACACCACCTCACACAGCACTCTCTCCCCCGTTTGCAGGTACCCTCCTTGGACTTTCTTCTCCGTGTCTCCCTGTTTCTCTAAGTCTATTCATTTCTGAGACCCCATCTCCTTCCGGAGGTTTCCTCCATTGTCCCAGCACACGAAGGTCTCTACCGCGCTATCTGTTCTGACATGTTCTGATGCTTATCTGCACGTCCTCACATGGCACTGCACATGCTACCTGATACTGCAGCCTTTTTCTGATTCCCCAACCAAACAACAAGCTCCCGCACTAAGGGACAAAGTTATCTTTCACTGGCTCAAAAAAGTTGGGTAACAATGATTGAAGTCATAAAGCAAGGAAATTCCCAGCCTGCATTTTGATTTCATAATTTTCCAGTTCATCAGACATTTGTATATGACACTGCACGGCTCAGATAAAGGTGGGTGTGTGCGTTAAAGAAAGACCTGAGGCCGTGCCCCCTGCTCAGAGGGGTTTGATGGGGGTGGGGCCTGCCGGGTCTGGGTCTCACCCAATGAGGATGGGGTCGGCTGAGCCTGGGTCTCCTGCGTTTTTGAAGCAGATCCAGGTGGTGGGCAGGGTCCCGTGGCATGCCCCAGACAGGAGGGAGATTTTCATATATGTTTTACTAATTTCTTTCATCTCTGACATTTCTATTATAGAGAAAGGACAAATGGCAATATTAAAATATTTCCTATAATTCCCTTTTAATGTGCATGGATTTCCTACACTGGGCCACTAGTAGTTAATAATATTGTATATTTAAGAGTTTCTCAGAGAGTAGATCTTAAAAGTTCCCATCACAAAAAAAAAAAAAAATATGTGATTATGTATGGTGACAAATGTTAGCCAGACTTATTGTGGTGATCATTCTGCAATTCAAAAAAATAAAATCTCCCCAGCACACCATCCTAAGAATCAATTGCTTATTCCCAGATATACTGCCTGGTCTGCATGAGACGAGAGCTGGTCAGCCCAGAGTCCTCTAAGCTGTATGGACTTTCCGCTGATAATGGGCCATGGAGTGGCTTTCCAGCTGCTCACCACAGAGGGCCTACCTTCTCCACCACCTTCCGCCCCGAAATGCTGTTAGGTCTGGCTGTGGAGGGACCCGTGAAGCCAACGGGCCCTCCTGGGTGAGAGGAGGAACGAGAGCAGGACTGTTACCAATGACGGGAAAGGCAAGCTTCCTAAGATCACATCCGTGACCAGTACCTATGACACGGAAAGCTGTGCACTTTCCAGCTCAGTGGGAACCAACAGAAATCACTCAGACATTCCTGCTTTGCAGGTGAGAAACCTCAGTCATGAGGAAGTCTAGAACATGGTATAAGTTCACTAATTAGTGAGGAAGCCAGGTCCGAATTCCAGGCTTTTCCACAACCGTGGACATGACTGCCGCTGGCATCAGCTCAAGCTTCCACTCTAAGTTTGTGCCCATGGCCGCGGCAGGACCCCGGGCAGGGCTGCCAGCAGCGCTGTTACCCATAAGGAAAAGATTGCTCAGAGTAGCTGTCATCTAGAACGCAAGCGAATGGACTCTCTCCCACCACCAGTGGGAGCATCTGAAAACAGTATTTCTAAGGGGCAATTTTGCAGGATCTACAAAAGCCTTAAAAGATGTGCCTTCCATTTGACCCAACCATTTTTCTCCCAAGAAGTCATCCTAAAAAATAGCAGGGGTGAACACTCAAGATTTTTTCCAAGGAACCCACTGCAGTTTTGTTTGTCTTAGTGAAATGCTGGACTTGAACAGTAAAGAGTTCTTAAGTGCCTCATGGCACAGCCAGACAACAGAATCTCTGCCACATTAAGCATCTCTAAGGGTGGGGGCTTCGCAGGGGTGTTGGGAGAGCTGTGCTTTCCTCACTCACGGCCTGACCCCAGTCTGGGCCCCATAGATCTCCTCCCACGGAGACCCAGTCCTCAGCACAGTGCTCTGGCGGGAAAGGGATCTGGAATAGTTAACGAATGAGTCAATGAAGAAATGACAACTATTCTTACCGTGACATCAAAGTGCCTTAATAACAAAGTCACACTCAGGTAAGGGAAATTGCAAATACCATGCCAATAGCAATAATTATTTGCAAGTATACTGATTATTTATATTTGAATTACTTCACGTATTAAAAATAGCATTGACTTTCCATTATCATGATCCCCAAATTCTCTATTTATATTAATTGTACAAAATGTATGAATAACATGTAGCTAGCTGTCTGATGTCAAAATACCTGAGAAAACATTTCAGTTTTAGGTAAGCTGGAGATTCTTTGACCACATCACACACTATAAATATCCGACGCCTAGCACTGTGCATTTTTTTTTTAATTAGAATATTTGTGTAATTGGATACATTTTGGCATTTAAATGAAATTTTCTCTTTGTTGTTTCAGAATCATGAAGACTTTATCACATTTCTACCTGTACAATACTGTTGAGAATATAAATTCCCACAACCATGTGGAAATCAAGTTAGCAGTGTGTATGAAATATTCATAGCCTTTGACCTTATGATTCTATTTCTAGGAACACATTCTAATCAACTTGTACTCAATGTAATAAATAACATTACAAAGACACCAAGCAAGGTACCACTTATAATAGTCCCAAATTTAAAAAGTACCTAAAGGCTAAATAAGTAAATTATGATAAAATATGATATGTTCTTAAAATGAGATTTAGAAGTCAAATGGGACTTAGAAGTATTTACAAAAGGCCTAACAGTATACTTAGAAAGGTCTATACTATTCTCCTAAATGATAAAATTATTATACATTGTATATATGTCCTGAGCCTCATTAGGTTAAAACATTTTTTAAAAAAAATGAGGGCTATGTAGTAGAATGCCTGGGAGGAAGCGCATCTAGTAGGTTGCAAGGGTTGTCTTTGCTGTATTTGCTATGTTTTCTGTCATGGATCAGCCATGCAGAGCTTATGCGAAGCACTCCAACATACGCAGTCCTAAAATCACCACACTGCATGAAACCACACAGTAAAAGTTACAGGGCTTATGGGGAAAATAGAATTAGGGTACAACACTCAGAAACTTTACCAGTAGCACCATAAAAAAAGGTGGTAACCTAATAATAAGAGTAGCACCGTTTTACACACCTTAAATGGTTATGAAATTCATAAATACTACAATAAACATGGCACTTAACCTTGAACACACCCTAAAGTTTTCTGTGAGAGTGGGCACTGGAAGGCTGCAGCTTGTCAGTGACTGTGAAGTGGTATCTACAGCTGGACACCACACATGTGTGTGCCCGTAACGTGTGGTGAGCTGAAGGCTGTGTGTGTGCGCACGTGAGTGTGTGCATGTGTTTTCTTGCATGGCTGCGTTCAGCTGGGTACAGTTTTCTGCATTCCTTTAGTGTTTCTTATGGATGAAAATGCACATAAACAAACACAGAATTCACTTCATGCTCAAATTATCCCCTACTATCCTCATTCTCAGGAATAGATTCTCTTGATTAAAAGAAGCATGAGAGCAGAACTCCCTCTCCAGTCTTCCTAATAAGTAACTTTGATACCGGCTAGTAAAGGCATACTTCTCTAGTTGTCTACACATGCTAAACTATCTCAAAGCCACTAGCCACATGAATAAAGAATAAAGACATATGAACCTGCTTGTCAACCAGTAGGCAAAAGAAGCAACGGGCTGACTAAATATTTTACTCATCGAACACGTTATATCACTGTTGTGAAGACATATCTCAAAAGTACCTCTTGATGACTGACCGGGCTATGAGCTATTTAAATAAACTCTGGTCTATCAGGTAAGTGTTGGACTAAATGGCCCAGAGGCCATTTCCAATGCTGATAATGAGATTTGATGATAGTGGACTTTTTTCTTATTAATAAGGCACTTTATTTTGGATAAGAGTAAACAAGCTCATTTCCCAGTGGACTGGGATCTAGTACTCCATGAATTTCAAACAGGAATTGAATGCAATAAAAATAAATCCAGCCACACCATTCTGAGCCTAAATATTTCAAATTTATAAAAATATGTTTAAAGCACATTTTACATTTTGTTGTGTGTCTAAGAAAACTGCAAATATGTGGACCATCTCTTATTTCTGTCATTTTAATGAATATATGCTGTTAAATATCCAAGTTATGTTCCTCTGACAATGGAAGACACTTGTTTAACTACTGTCTTAGCATCTCTGTGCCAACAGAACACAACTCAGAGACTCAAATTTTTTTATTGCCTAAATGTCACTCAACAACAATAAGAAGCTTTCCTCTATTTTAAAATTACTGTGACTTTAAAACACACACACACACACACACACACACACA
>PVJC01011467.1:0-41514 GCA_004026665.1 Murina feae | reverse complement strand
ACAGTGGGAGAACTTCTGTGCTGGAGACACCCTTATGGGGCAAGAGTTGTTTCAGTGGGGCTTTTGTGCTCACTGCATCTGCCCCGAGTGTGTTCCTTATGGATCTGAGTTTTATTTAGGATGGTCCCACTCTGGCCACTGGGTGGGGGCTGGCTCCTGTATCTTTAAGGAGGTGTTGAGTTAGCCTTTGCCTTAGGCTACTCAGCCTTTTATATGCAAAAGCCTCTGATGCAGCTTGGGAGGGGCAGGGCCTCGGGGAGTTTGCAGGGCAGGGCGGAGCAAGTAGCTATGGCTGCTTCTCAGCCCTGCGCTAAGAGACACTGGGTCTCTGTGTCCCTTGGTAATTGCTGCAAGCAACGCTGAGAGAAACCAGCTTTGGATTTCCTCCAGTCAGTCCCCCTTCTCCAGGTGTCTGGGTCCTCAGAAACTCACCTGGAACTGGAGTTCAGAGCTGCCGGGAGCTTGTGGTACCCTCCAGTTTGAAAAAGAGCCACGTCCTCTGGCGCCAGCCCTCTCCCTTATTGTACATACTTTAAATTTATGCTTTTTAAAACTTATTATTTAAACCTTCCAAATAGGATGCAAATTTGTAATATTTTCTTTTCTTTTTTTTTTCAACCAAGGCCTCTGGAACTTGAAAAGAATCAGATTACAGCCCTGACCGGTTTGGTTCAGTGGATAGGGCGTCAGCCTGCGGACTGAAGGGTCCCAGGTTTGATTCTGGTCAAGGGCATGTACCTTGGTTGTAGGCACATCCCCAGTAGGGGGTGTGCGGGAGGCAGCTGATTGATGCTTCTCTCTCATGGATGTTTCTAACTCTCTATCCCTTTCCCTTCCTCTCTGTAAAAAAGCAAATATCTATCTAAATCTATATCTATATCTATATCTATATCTATATCTATATCTATATCTATATCTATATCTATATCTAATCTATATCTATATCAGATTACAATCTTGTATGCCTACCTTCTTCATCATGATTTAACATTCACTGAACTGGGGAAATGGCTGGGGTTAGGAACCTGTAAATAAGCACTGTGAGTATCTCTTAGGTTGCTAAATAGCCTGCCTAAAACCAAATCAATCTCAGTTTCTTTCTCTTGAAGAGGGATGTGAGGACAGAAGAGAGCTGAGACAGCCTGATGTTTCTTGTTTGGTGCCTTCTCCTGGGTTCCCTCAGCTTCTTAAGAAAAATCACTAGGAAGTTTATAAACTTGTGCTTTCTGGTCCACTCATTTCACCAATCATGGAATGTTAGATCTGGAAAGGACTTCATGGAGTGAGTGTTCCAGATCTTTTGATCACAGACTTCAGAAAATTTAGCTATTTAATCAGGGTCATGTAACTATTTAGAGGTCTTCACATTCTTAGGACAGTGCCATTTCCAGGTAAGCTGTAGGATATTTCTAAGTTAGGTCTGTTGACCATATATCAAAACCAAACCTATGTTCATTCTCCATTTGTTTCCCGTTGCTTACCATTCAAGGCAGAGCTGACAGAACTCATTTTTCCTAATGTTAGATTCCCCTCTGGTTCAAAGGACTTGGCCTGAGGAGCCAGGGGGCATTAAGTAGGTGGGCTTGGCTGGATCACTCACTGCCAAAAGCTGAGCAGAGCCAAGGGAGCTTCAAAAACTTATCCAGATGAAGACCTAAAGTTCAGTCCAAAGTGAAATTTCCATCTGTAGAAACTGAGTGGAGATGGAAACCAATGGCATGACCATGGGGTGCAGGATGGAAACCAATGAGAACCAATTGTTTGGGCAGGAAGTTCTGGAAGGCAGAGCCAGAGGAAGTGCCTGAAGTCATAGCTTAGAGCATCACTGGGACCTTCCCCTTGCCTTCCCATAGCCCCCTACCTGTACCCCTCCTTGAGGATGTGGGGTGATTGATCTGAGCTCATCATTCTTCAGTAATTAAATACAACAGAAATCTCCCTTACCAAAAACCCCAGTACTTTCAGATGATATTTTTGGCTCAGTATTTGTCAGTTTTATTTATCTCCTTGTTGGAAAGCCCCATGAGAGAAGGCATAGTCATGCTTGAGGGGCCCTCTTAAATCCATGGGTTTTATTATGAGACTGATATCACTTATATACAATCAAAGCGCTAGAAAATGTCAAAAGCAACATTTTTATGTATTTCAAAGAATGTATATTTTTATGACAGGTTCTCAATGTGCTTCCATGAAAATATATTATGATTAAAATTCTCCCACCCTTCAGTCTGACAAATTAGTGTTGAAATTAAAACAATGAGTCCCTTGAGACAAGCTCTGGAAAAGAATTGCAGAAATATGAAATTTTATTCTGGCACAAAACTTAATTTCTGTGTTCCTTGTCTGCATAGGAAAGGGCAAGGAGTGAGAAAATCTGTAGGAAGACCGTTAAGTAGAAAATTATTTTATTTTTCTTCTTGTTATCCTTCATTCCCGATTCTTTCTCTCCTTCTCCTTCATTTGACCTGAATTCAGATTTTTAAATTTCAGAAGCCATGAATCATATGTATATTTCTTGAGGTAATGCAATACACAAATAAATAAAAAGGTTTTAAACTTACATGACACATGATAGGAGTGTGTGATAAAGGCATAATATATTGTTTTTGTACAACTGGTTAGAATGAAGGTATGGTTGTCATTTGAGGAAGATGAGTGGGCTGATTTGGGGTGCTTGCTAAGTTCCTCTTTGGCACTTGTGTGGCACCAAGCCTGTGCCTGCTCCGCCAGCTCATCTCCTTGCATTAGTGACATTTTCAGTTCCCCTTTCCCAAGCATACTTTCAAGGGTCAGTGCTTTGCCTGTAAATTACAAAACTGGTCACAAATGAGTAGGGGATTTGAAGGGAATTGAGGGTGAGGGAATGAATAGAGTTGCTCCAAAAAGTGGTTTGCCACAGGGACCATCCTGGGGGTCAAGGTAGGTGGGTGATATAGAACCAGTGTCAATGATCCTGGATGGGCCACTTCTCTCTCCGCACAGGTTCCTGCAGATAAAATCTGATAAAAATAGTTATGGTGGGAATCATTGAGGAGAAACACCTCATTTCCCCAGCCGTGCATCCATGCTCTCCATGGAGCTCCAACTGCTTGTTCACAGCAGACAAAACTTTTTCCCCAACAGTCTGCGTGCCCCTTCCCATCATACTGGGAGTGCAGGAGCCTTCTGAGTACCTCTGCAATGAACCTCTAAGCTGTGCAGGATGAGCCAAAGTGCCAGGAAAATCTGCCTCTGTGGGTGATTTTTAAAACACATTTTTATTGATTTCAGAGAGGGTTAGGGAGAGAGAGAAAAAAACATCAATGATGAGAGAGAGTCATTAATCAGCTGCCTCCTACACATCCTACCTTGGGGATGAAGCCCACAACCTGGACATGTGCTCTGATTAGGCATGGAACCATGACCTGTTGGTTTATAGGTTGACAATCACTGAGCCACACTGGCTGGGCGTTGGTGATTTTTTTGGGCTGTCTTTGACATTCTGTTCCCTCAAACCATATTCCTTTTCTTTCTTTTTTTTCTGGATGGCATGGAGGTTATGGGACTCAGCTGCAATGGTATGTTCGCTGTAGAACTTGGTATTCTGGAGTCTTGCTTTCTGCATTCTTTGGCTGTTCAGCCTGATAAATAGGTGTTATGTAAAGAGTGTTCAGAGAATAAATATTCAGGGTGGATTCTATAGCTCAGTGATGACATCAGAAAGTCAGGCTTTTTCATCTTCCGTCTAGTCATTAACATTGTGTTAGTGTTTGGCTCCTGTGCTGGTTACCTCGGGGCCACAGGTGGCTGCCACAATTCCTTGGCAACATGGCCATATTCAAAGGCAGAATTAAGAAGTGGGAGTGGGGGTCGGTAGGAAAGAAGTGACTTAAGCTAATTCTCTCTCTTTCTCTCTTGATTGATAGATTGATAGACACATAGCCAGGTAGATAAAGATTTATGGATAATCAGAAGGCCTCAGAAGACTTGCACTCATAGCTTCCTGACCTGAAATACATCCTTTGTCATTTAGAGTACAGGGGTCTGGGAAAGCCAGAATCTGGAAGAAATGAACAGGATTGCTAAGAATGGCTTAGCTAATCACAATCCAAACACAAAGGGGCTGAAAACATCATTGTTCTGCACAAAATGATGGTTCTGTTGGTAGAGAAGAAGGAGTGGCTCTTGAAGGACCAGCCAACAGTACCTGCCACACAAATAGAACCCCAGTTTTGTTGAGTTTTCTCCTCTACACAGGAGTGACTCATTTATGCTGGGGGGCTACCTTTCCAGTCCTAGAGGATGAATCATGGTCATGAGTGATTTAAGCCAAGTATGGTGGCCAAATTCCTCTTGGCAGTGGTTGGGTTAACTAAGGAAGTGTGGCATAATTTTGTCCAATTAGCTGAAAGGAATTAGACAGGAGGCTTCTGGGAAAGATTTGCCTCTCTGACTAAAAGTAACACATGGGGGGAAAGAATAGTTTATTTTCCTGATAGACATTGGCAAATATGGTTTTGATAGCTGGTGGTGCTGTAGTCATGAGGGGAACCACATACCCTGAGAAAGGCAAAGAGAAGAGACTAAAGTTCATGGGGCCTAATGCATCACCAAATGGCTGAATTACCCATCCTTAGAGACTTCTAATGAAGAATTTCTTGTTATATGAAATAATAATTCTTACTGTTTAAGTCATTCTGAATCATTTTTGTTTTGTTTTGTTGTTTTCAGTCCAAATAATCTCAAGACAGAGGCAAGGGTAATTAATCAGGTCAGCTTCCCAAAATGTGTAACTCAAGATATTATTCCCTGGATATACTCTTCAACCCAAAATAATCCATGATCAAATAAATATGGGATATTTAAAAATTATAGATGGTTGTAGAAGTTAATGATAAAAGTAGCAATATCAAAGACTCAGAGCAAAGCGGTTTGCTTTGCTTATAATCCTATAGCTCTTATTTAAGAGAGGAGTACATCAACAACATGCAGGTGAGAGAAAATACTTTAGGGTAGAAAATATATTTAATGTAGTAATCACCCTCCTAGTAACAAATCCACAAATATCACTGGACTTGTCTACCTCTTGGACTTGAATCCATCCTTGGTACTGGGAAATGACTGGCAGAGTTCTTGTGTTTCACAAGTATCTTGAGAATGGTCTCCACTTAAAGGCCAGCTCTCAGTTATGGCTGCCCTGGCTTTCACAGTGATCGTAAAGTATCTTCCTGTTGATAATTAATCACAAGCCATAAGTGTAATCGGAAACACAAGTATAAGAGATGGCCCGTGTATTAGTTTCCTAGAGTTGCTGTAATAAATTACCCCAAACAGGGTAGCTTAAACCAATAGAAATCTATTCTCACTGTTCTGGAGGTTAGAAGTCTCAAATCAAAGTGTCAACAGAGCCATCCTCCCTCCAAAGGCTCTAGCGAAGAATCCCTTTTTTGCTTCTTATAGCTTCTGATGGTTGCTGGCAATCCTTGGCATTCTTTGGCTTGTGGCAGCATAACATTGTCTCTACTTTCTCATGGCTGTCTTCCCTCCGAGTATTTGTGTCTCTGTGTCTCTCTCCTTATGAGGACATGAGTCACTGGACTGGGGCTCACCCTAATCCAGTATGATCTCATCTTAACTAATTATATCTGGAAAACCCTGTTTCCAAATAAAGTCACACTCTTTATTGACAGTGTCCTTACTGTGAGGGCCATGTGGCTCAGAGAGGATGAAGTGTTTATGTAGTTTCAATGGATCAGGAAAAATGTATGGATGAAGTAGAACTTGAAGGGAACCTTGAAGTATGGGTAGAATTTAGGCTGATGGGGTAACTTGAGCAGAATATTCTGGATCATGGAGATAGGAAAATTTCACCAGCAAGGACTATTAACCAATAGCTGTATTTTGAAAAAAAGAAAAAAAAGAAGGAATTACTATGATTTCTAAGAACATATATGGTTAAAGCAGTAAAAAGGTACCATTTCCAAGGGCCGGTCTCTTCAGTATGGCTGGGAAGGGTGGTTGTGTGGAAAGGAGATGTGTATGTACAGGTGATATTATGCAATGAATGTAACCTGTTTGTCTCCTTGCAAGAAAGAAGTTGGAGATAATAGCAAGAGAAGATTGTACACTTTCAGTAATCATAAAAGTTTAATGGAGAAGATAGGCGATGCCCACTTAAAACAGACATGTGGAGACCAAAATTATAGGTCAAATTTAGCTGTGGAACTTTTTTTTTTTTTTTGGCTTAAATCCAGAGTAAAACTTAAGGTATTTATTATTATTGTCAATAGTTTTTATTTAAACAGCATTTTTTAAGTCATCATTAAGATTTGTATACCTGTCTAAATTTATCGCTCAAATATCCTAATAACCATTTATTGGTAGCCTTCTAAAGATATATAATACAGTTCAGATACTTATTAACCTTAGTTTTTTAAAAGTAACTACAGCATGGCTCCGCATGCTGCTTCATATAGAACCAGCTGAGGATTTTACTTCCTTTTCCTTTATATAGCGTCTTTTTCCTATATATAGATCAAACAGTTTTTAAATGTATCTCTAATTCCTGGTCTGGTCTTCAAAGCCTGCTAGAGCAGCCCTGAAAATTGTCTCCAGAAATAAGTTTCTATGCAGCCTACTAATTTAAATCAGCCGTTCTCAAATTTACGGATGGTGTTTGCCCCCCAAATGACATCCTTTTTCTTCTCTACATTCACAACTTTGGTTCAATGTACTTTTGACCACTTTGACGTCCATAATGCTCCTGTATAGCCATTAAAATTTTACCTGGAACTTTCAGATTACATGGAAATGTGTCTCCTGCCTGTCATTTCCCTTTAATAAATTTCACTGTATTTTGATGGCAAACTTTGGTTTTCAATGGAAAAATCATCTATTTTTCCCCCCTATCTTCTGCTTGATGGGATCAGATGCACTATCCATGTTTAAATTGATAAGGCTGAGAAAAAAAATAGTGATTTAAGTAAAAACAGAAAGAATCTATAAGACAGCTAAAAAGAAATGACTCAAATGGATATATTCAGGGACAAGGCACAGACACTGATAATTAGAATGGAGATGATCTAAACATCTGATGCAATTATCCTAATGCTGAGCTGCATTTTCTAGATGGTTGGTATTGCCCGAGTTCTCTTGAGCTCTGGTCAGTTCATCTGTTTGTCATATCTGTGAGGAGCTGCTGGCAAAGGAAGGTGTCTCGCTTCCTAAAGTGCTGAGCACCGGTCCTCTTTGAAGAAAGCTGCTGCTTCTACCACAGAAACCAATCAAGGAGTCTCCCCAGTTTCTAAGTTTGAAATTGACCTTGAAGGCTGTCAGAAAAAGAAGTATAGAAAGCTTTTGGCAGATCATCTTTCCCTTTTTTGCTGCAAAAAGCTTTATTTTTCCATTTGGTCCAATGCATGGGAGAGGGCTCCGTGGTGGTTAAAAGAATGGCTAGTGGTGTCAGAGAGAGGTTCAGGCAAAAGCCAGACACCAGGGGAATGCAAGGGGCCCCCTCAAAGGCCTCAGGGCTCCAAATACTCCAGGCTGTGTTTGAGGGTGAGTCTTTCAAAGTCATCAGCCCAGCCCAGCCTGGGGGCTCACAGCCTGTGGAGTTGTCAGGTGTCACCCATCTTCCTGATGAGTTTCACTTCCTCTCCCAGGAAGTGGTCTTCCAGGAAGTCACAGAGCTGAGGTTCTGCTCTGGTGGAAGCCTGGGCCTGGAGCTCCACAAGGGCCTGGCTCAGGTTCCTCTCCAAGGCCATGGTGGTTTCCATGGTGTCCTGAGGTTTACCCACTCATCCTGGGACGGTTTCTGCAGGTCCTGGAAGAGAATACTGCACTGGTTTTGCTTCTTTAAGAGATGCTCCATGCCCTTGAGCTCCTCTTGGGCCAACTTGCATAAGAAGTTTCCCACATCCTCCATAGCCACATCATCACAATCAAAATAGAAGCCCAGAGAGAGGTAGGTGTGGGCAGCCCGCAGATGCAGGCTGGCCAGGCGGGTGTCAGCAGCCTTCACCTTCGTAGAATAATTTGACGAATTTAGGAGCTCGTGGTTGCTCAGCAATAAAGAGTTAAGGTTGAAAAACGATATTGGCTGGTCTCAGAGGCTGAGGTGGTTCCGAAGGTAGTGTCTGGAAAAGACGCTGGATGGTGGTCAGAGGCTGGAAGAAAGGACGTCCCTGGGTCTGTTCTATCCAAACACTGTTGAAGCAAGAGATAGACTGGGGGGCAACCTAGGGCCCATCTTTTCTTCCTCAGAGGCTGAAGTGATACCTGGCAGAAATCAGAACTAGGTAATGCTTTTCAGCTTGGAGTTTGGGGGGCCTCAAATGAAGTAAAGTGTATTTGACGGGTATTGCCCAAAATGTTAAATCAGGGTTCAGGGTTCTATGTGTGCCCAAATTAAGCAAATTGTGAATTATAAGCTCAGTGAGGTCAGGGACTAGGTCTGTCAAATTATAACATCTTTAGAACCTTGCTCAGTGACTGACACATATATAATAAGCCCTTAAATAGTTGAAGACTGATTGAATACATAGATGATGAAAATGAATGCCTCAGATCTGCATATATTTGGATCTTACAGGTAGATGAAAAAAACTGGAAATTTCACCATTAGGGATTTATTTCTTCATTTTAAACATTGCTCTTCCCTTCCCACACCATCTCATGAAACACAGCTACTCCTGAGTGAGGTGACACCCGAAACCTCCAGTACCTCTGATTTGAGTGTGAGTTTATCGGATCATGACGCCACGCAACATTCACAAAAGGGGACAGAGGCTAAATGGAGGTAAATTGTTGCAGAGAGGGATGCTGGAACACAGGTGTTGGTCCTCGGGTTGGTCTTGTAATAAGAACGCTGCCCCAGCTGCTACAATTATTCCTGGGAACACCTGCAGCTCTTGGAAAGTCGCACACATTAGGGAAAGAGGAGGAAAGTAGTTGGAGAGTGGACTTAAAAAAGAAAATTCTGACCCAGTTTTCTGTTAATAAAATATATTTATTACTTAGGCAACATTTTTCCCAGTAGGCAAATTATAACTAACAACATACAATTTAAGCTTATATTCTTTTTGCTAAAAGGCCTCAGTCATAACAGGTGTTATTAAGGGTAATAAGTACTTGTGGAGGAAGAAAGAACAGTTCTTTTATAGGAACACTTGTGGAAGGTCCAGTCAATGCAGTTACAAATTATGACAAGTACCTTATTTTTCAGCTCTTGGAGAGACCATGATCTGTAAATGATTTTATAATGCTTGGGTAATGATGAATTCTGGTAGATGCAACTGAAACAGTCCTGTGACCTTGAAGCTAGTGACACTGGGCCATTTTAAACATTGCTTTTCCCTTCCCACACTGGGTCTAAGGAAAATGGATGTTTACATGTAGGAATTAAAACAAACACTAAAGGTTCAACCTGTGGTGGTATATGCTACTAGGTTTCTGAAACTTTGTACGTCCTCAACTTAGAAGAGGGTGTAAAGACGAGGAGAGCTGGGAGATATGAGCCAGGTGGTAGTCCTTCCTACACTCAATAGAAAGCTCCTGAGAGAGGATTTCTGTGGCCACTAATTTTTGCTTTCTCCTTGGGGCCGAGTTTCTAGGTACATGGAGTTAGGAGAGGAGCAGATATGGTATGCTAGTCAGGTCTGCCACATCTAGCAATTATAATCTACAGAATATTGAAATACTCATTTTTTATAGGGCATTTTATTGGTCTTCAAAATAGGCACTAACTCTTTAAGTTCATTATAAAGGCTCCCCTTTAGACACAAGGGCCATGCAGTCTAGTTGGCAATAAATTTAATCTCACATTGATACCAGTTGGTACCACTCATTTCTTGAGTTGAGTGACTACTAGGTGCTGTCTTTCAGGGCTGGGTATGGCAGTGTGAACAAGACCAACAGGGTCTCAGAATCCTCCGAGCTTATATTTTAGCAGGTAAATAACAAAGACACAGAAGTGACATTTGAGAAAGAGCATTTCTACCTTGGAGTTGCTCTCAATGTAGTTCATAAGACTAATACATCAGCATATACTTATTGACAAATTGGAGAAATACTTTATCAGCTGCTTAGAGGACCTTTGTGGATCTCCACTTCAAAGTCAGTTTGCCCTGATTTGGGGGAATTTCCCAGTGGAGT
The DNA here is from genome assembly GCA_004026665.1 of Murina feae. Taxonomy (NCBI): domain Eukaryota; kingdom Metazoa; phylum Chordata; class Mammalia; order Chiroptera; family Vespertilionidae; genus Murina; species Murina feae. The sequence continues at coordinate 31,383 of PVJC01011467.1, read as the reverse complement.
CCTTACTTCAAGCTCACCGAGGTGTCTCTAGAAACTTTTCTTTCTTATTGCCCTACCCCTTTCTGATGATGTCATTATCTACCTTACTGAATACATTTGTACTCTGATGAAATAGCGTCACCATGTAATGGTGACCAGCTTGCTGTTCTCCCACTGGAAGTGGCAGTGTTAACCAGTCTCCACTGTGGTTAAACATTCCCGTAGTCCAGCTCTCCACTCAGAGGACACCCCAGAGGGGCCTCTGACCACTGATTTCTAACTGGCTCCCACTCTCCTGCCCACATTGTACTTTATCTCCTTGGTTTATCCCAAGTTGTTTACAAACAAGAAGAGGAGGTAAGAGAAGCATTCAAATAGCCATGAAAGGAAGGTAGAAGGTATAAAATGTTACAAATAACTATGAGTAGTGTTATGTAAATTTAGTGAAAAGGGTCATTTCTTTTTTTTATTTTATATTCTAAAACAATTCCACCCTTGGAGAAAATTAGGATGGATATATATATATATATATATATATATATATATATATTATAATAAAAGAGAAACATGCAAATTTGACCGTTACCATCAGCCAATCAGAGAGGCTGTATGCAAATTAACCCAGCCAAGATGGAGGCCAACAGCCATGGAGCTAGAGCAAACCAAAGGATTCTGTTGCAACTGCCTGCTTAGGCTGGCTGAGCTTCTGCTCACGGCCACGCCCACCAGCCAATCAGAGTGGCTGTATGCAAATTAACCCAGCCAAGATGGAGGCTGGCAGGGCGGCTCTGCACTGGGAGCCTCCACAGCCGGCCGGCATAGCTGTGCCAGGTGTGTCAACTCAGTGGGAGAGGTGGTCCGGCCTAGGGCCTCCTTGGGGCATCCAGGAGCAGCTGTCCTGGGTCCACTGCCTGGCTCCACCCCCCGGGGGCCTCTACCAGGCGTATGGGAGAGTGGGTCCTCCATGGGGCTTGCAGGAGCAGCCATCCTGGGTCCGCTGCCTGGCTCCGCCCCCTGGGGGCCTCCCCGGGGCATGTGGGAGCGTGGGGGGCCTCTGCAGGGTGTGTAGGAGCAGTCGCCCCGGGTCTGCAGCCTGGCTCTGCCCCGGGGGCCTCCTCAGCGGTGTGCGGGAGCACCATTCCAGGGTCTGCTACCTTCATCCACCCCCCAGGGGCCTCCACAGGGTGTGCGGGAGCGTCTGCTGCACAGTGCAGAGAATCCGAAGCCAGTTTGCTGCCCGGCTCCACCCCAGGTATGTTTGCTCAGCAGCAGGGCCCACTGAGGGATCCTTCACCAACATCCGCCCCTGGCTTGCCACCCAGCTCTGTGCCAGGTGTGTCGCCTCGGTGGTGGGGGCCCACCAGGCGTGTGCGATCTTGGGCCCTCTGGTGGGAAACGTTCAGGCCTGCACTCACCAGCCCTCCCAGCCCCCAGTGCACGAACCCTGAAGGGGCTGTGGACAGCCTGAAAATGGCCCTCAACCCCTCACCCAGGCTGGCCAGGCATGCCAAGCAAGTGGACATCCCCCCGAGGTGTCCCAGACTGCAAGAGGGCACAGGCCGGGCTGAGAGACCCCCACCCTCCGAGTGCACAAATTTTGTGCACTGGGCCCCTAGTACACACACACACATACACACACACACACACACATACTAGAGGCCTGGTGCACAAAATTTATGCACAGGTAGGATCCCTAGGCCTGGCCAATGATCAGGGCTGATCTGTGGGGCAACCAGTGGGATGATTGGGGCCCCCACTTGCACCCACCTTGGCTAGCCTGATGCTGCCTGCTTGCCAGCCCTGCCCCTCCCCCCCCCCGCCACCCCTGGTCAGGGCCTGTGGTCTGGGGACAGCTCCTGCATTGAGTGTCTGCCCACTGGTGGTCAGTACATGTCATAGTGATCAGTTGTTCTGCTGGTTGTTCTGCCATGGGTCAATTTGCATATTAAGGAGATATACACTGAGTGGCCAGATTATTATGACCACCCCATCAGTACTTCGTTGGGCCACCTTTTGCCTTCAATACTATGATGATTCTTCTTGGCATGGACTCCATGAGATGTTGAAAGGTGATGCGAGGAATCTGACACCATGCCTGATGAACAGCACTGTCCAGTTCTGTGAGATTTGATGGTTGTGGAACCAGCTGCCTAATGGCTCTTTTAACTTCGTCCTACAAATGCTCAATTGGATTGAGATCTGGTGATTGTGGGGGCCACCTAAGCAAGGCAAAGTCTCCCTCATGTTCTTGAAACCACTCCTGCACAATATGAGCATTTTGACATGGCACATTGTCTTGTTGGAAGAAGCCATATCCATTGGGATATTCCATCAACATGATAGAATGAACTTGGTCAGCAATGATACTTAGGTATGTTGTGCTATTCAGAAGTTTATAATGATCTGGCCCTCTAGCAACTTCAGAGTGAAATTATAGCTAGTTCGCCTACAAATGTCAGGTGGTCATAGTAATCTGACCACTCAGTGTGTCAGTGTGTGTGTGTGTGTATATACACACACACACATATATATATACACACTCAAGACCCAGTGCATGAAAATTCATGCACTGGAGGGAGGTCCCTCAGCCCAGACTGCCCCCTTTCATAGCCCGGGAACCCTCAGGGGTGGGAGGAGACCCAGCTATCCGGGGAAGGTGATGCCCCCATCACACCTCTGCTGCTGCCACTCCTGGCAGCTCAAGCCTTGGCCAGCCCTGGTTACCTGAGCCTCAGGCAGCCCTGGGCGGCTGGGCAGCCACCATCCAAACCTTGTCTGTGCATTGGGCTGGCCTTGAGCGGCTGGGGGGGCTGAAGGGACTGGGAGACTATGGAGGCAGGTGTGTGGAGCGGCTGGGCCCACCTGGGGGCGGGCCTTGCCTTGCTGCATGCTTCCTGCCCTGTCAGGGCTTAAGGGACTGGGCACCATCATCTTGTAGCTATGGGTGCCACCATCTTTGAGGGCATGGCAGTCAATTATTTTCCCTCCTTATTGGTTGTGGGCACAGCTATCTTTGAGGGTGTGACAGTCAATTAGCATATTCCCTCCTTATTGGCTGTGAGCACCACCATCTTTGAGGGTGTGACAGTTAATTAGCATATTCCCTCCTTATTAGATAGGATATATATATATATATATATATATATATATATATATATATATATAATCACTGGACAAAAAAATAAAGGTCCTGCAATGTTAATAAGATTTATGAACAGAGGAACAAATTCTTATGGAGGCGATTGAAATATGTGACAAGCATTAGCATTTCAGAGTAGTGATGATCTTATGTATAGATTGATGTGGCTAGAAATTAGACAAGGCACATTAAAAGCTGAGATCATTCAGGCTTAGGAGCAGCTGAATATGAACAATTATGAAGCAGTTAAGCCATTAAATAAAACTGAAGATCTCGTGAACCGCCAGAGCAAAAAGGCACCTCCGTGTGTGACTGAGAGCTTCTCTAGTGTTCTCTCAAAACATAAACATTCGAAAACGTTGGTGCCAAGGGCAGTGGGGAGGCTATTTGAAGGCAAACCAGTTCACATGTTTCTGGGGACAGCAGTCTCAGCCAGAGAAAGCTATTTCTAATGAGGCTTACCAATTGTGTGAGCAGAGTGTGGTGATAAAGCGATTAAGGCCAGCCTTTGGGTTTGGGGCGAATATGGGAGCTGAATAATAGAGTCCTGTGGAGAATGGCTCACCTGGATTCTGTCATGCTCCTATAATTGTACATTTGAAATGGCTGCCTTTATCAGCTGGTCCTTCCCGTGGAAAGTATTGTAAACATGGGTAATGCTGTTTATGTGAAGATGATTATTTTCTTCCCATTCTGCTCGGGTGGCAGGCACCCGAAAGGGTTTCAGGAACACACTATACTAGTAGAGGGGGAAATAATTCTAAACACATCTATTCTTTCCCCAATCACTGTGACTTGGCTTCATCATGTGATAGTAAATGAGATTATTCCATGAAGAAAAGGCTGAGACAGTTTCAAAGTGGATTTGCCCCCATGCAGTTATGCTGTGTCTATATGTATAAGTCATTTGAATGGCTTAATTGGTTGTCATAGAAACATCTAATATTATTAAGAGTCTTCCATGTGCTAGGCATGGGATAGGCATGTTTACATATTTATTCAGCAGGAGCAGCGTGTTGGAGTAGAAAGAGCATGACAAGTAGAGCTTCCATCTTGGCATAGTGTCTAATTGGCTGGGAAAAGTAAGCTGTCATTTAAAACACTCAATAAATGTAAGGAAGGAAAGCAAAATCTCTAGATCTGTATTTATTTTACTAAATAAAAGAGAGTGTGTGAGTGCATCTGTGTATGGAAGAGATTATCTTTCATAGCCCCAGCTCAAGTTCTTGGGTGGTACATATATATAGTTTTATTTATATTTTTGACCCTTCTGCTGTTTCTTGGATAATGTCCTTCCTATTTGCTATATTTTCTTTCTTTTACCTCAAAGTTGGTCACATATTTAGCTTTGATTCTTCTTCAAAATATCTCTCAAATGTCTTTCTTTCAACCAATCATTTTTGTATCTGGAAGCCCAATGGTTAAAAGTGCAGGCTCTACAATAGAATAAAATTTATCCTTTGCCATTAGCAGCTGCGTGATCTTATGATCTTTACTTTTATTTAAACTGTTTGAAATTTTGCTTCCTTATCTGTAAAAGGAATGGTAATACCTACCTCTTAGAATTTTTTGGTGAATATTAAAGGAAAAATGCATATAAAGTGCTTAGCTAAATATCCTCCTATATAATAAAACCCCAATATGCAAATTGACCAAATAGCAGAATGATTGGTCACTATGATGGACACTGACCACCAGGGGGCAGATGCTCAGTGCAGGAGCTGCCCCCCTGGTGGTCAGTGCACTCTCACAGCTGGGCTCACAGCTGGAGTGGTGGGAGCCTCTCCTGCCTCTAAGGTAGCACTAAGGAGCAGTAAGCCCAGCTTCTGGCTGATGAGTGCAGCAGTGATGGTGGGAGCCTTTCCTGCCTCCACAGCACCACTAAGGACCTCTTGGGGGATGTCCACCTGCTGGCTTAGGCCCACTCCCAGATATCTACAGCAGACATCTCCCTAAGGATCCTGGACTGTGAGGGGGAGCAGGCTGAGCTGAGGGACTCCCCTCCCAGTGCATGAATGTCATGCACTGGGCCTCTAGTATATAATAAAATGCTAATATGCAAATCAACCAAATGGTGGAATGACTGGTCACTATGATGTGCACTGATAATCAGGGGCAGATGCTCAATGCAGGAGCTGCCCCCTCATGGTCAGTTTGCTCCCCCAGGGGGAGCACTGCTCAGCCAGAAGCTAGGCTCATGGCTGGTGAGTGCAGGGGTGATGGCAAGAGCCTCTCCGGCCTCCACAGCAGCACTAAGGATGTCTAATTGACGGCTTAGGCCCATGATGGGCCTAAGCTATCAGTTGGACATCCCCCGAGGGATCCTGGACAGCAAGAGGGTACAGGCTGGGCTGAGGGAGGGCCCCCACCCCCACCCCAAGTGCATGAATTTTGTGCACTGGGCCTCTAGTCTATTATAAAAGACTCAAATGTTAGTTAGAACCCCTACTGCTATCTTAGTGCTATTGGTAGTAATTGCATTACTTTTCTACCATCACTATTATTTTCACCCTGCCTTCCTCTTTCAGCAGACAGGTTTGCTGCAATAGCTTTCTAGCTGATATTCCTAACTCCATTCACGGAACATCTATAGTTCATCACTATATTACATGGTAGACTCTGTGTTCATTTTGGAGAGTTTCTATTGCTTTATATTTGGTTCACTAAGTTTTTTTTCTGCAGTGTCTAGTCTGCTGTTTGGTTTAGTAAATGTCATTTTTATAGAAATTTTAAATGGGTCTCTTCAGTATCACCCCTGTCTTTCCTTAAGTTGCTCATGCTTTTATCTACCCTAGTTGTTCTCCTTTGGAGGTGATCTTGCCTCCCAGGAACCATGGAAATCTCTGAAGATATTTTTTGTTGCTACAGGAGGGTGGAGGAATGTTGCTGGAGTCTAGTGGGTATAGATCAGGCTAAAATGCTATAATGTACAGAACAGCCCCCACAACACAGAATTACCTGGCCCTAAACATCAGTAGACCAAAGTTGAGAAACCCTACTCTACCTTCTCATCTGTTTTAATATATTTGTCCACTTGCCTTATCATCTGTGTCATTTCTGAATCTGTGTCTAATTTTTTTCCCCTCCTCATTGTGCTTCCGTGCACGCTCAGTAATTTTTTTATTGGATGCCAATTTTATCATGTTAGATGCAGGAAATTATTTCGCATTCTCTTAAGTATTCTTGAACTTTGTTCTGAACCCATTTAAGTTACTTGGAAACATGCGGGAGCCCCTTACACGTCCTGTGTGGTTCAGGGTTCCTGTTCAGGGTTCAAGTTCTGGAGAAGGCCGCACACAAAATGGAGAGAGAGAGACTAGAAGAAAATTAATTTAGAATAATGGGGACCAGGCGTGGAATCTTTCCTCTAGTGGGTAAGATTGCCCACTCCTCTGGTCTTGCTCAAAGCTTTTATTAAGGCAATGGGCAAAACAACTACATCCTTATCCCAAGGGCAGGAAACTCCAACAACAAAGAGGCAATAAGAATTTACATATCAGTAACAGAGGTGGAGGGCTGCTTTAACTATCAATGTCTCCATCTAAAGATGGGTGAATAGCTCCCCCACTATTCAGGGGAATTAAGGCCGACCAGCCTTCTGGCACATTTCTCTATTAGTGACAATGACTGGTCTCCGGCAGAAACAGTTTACAGGCTTATTTTTAAAATTTTGTTAGGTGGGAGCAGTGTAACCTTTAGGAATAATTTTCTTTTACTACTAAGCCTATAAGTACTGTACCTAACGCCCTGTGTTTTTGAGGTTTTGCCACTCTGGTGCTGGCAGGGGGAAATGGAACTGTTTCTGGACCACTGCTTCTTTTCAGAGGTCCTTACTCGGCCTCATAGTTTCCTCATACACATGTGATGATCAGCATGAACCTTCTGTCTGTGTCCTGGGCATGGTCTCTGTGCAGCTCTCCCCATTCTGGTACTGAGCGCTGTGAATTCTAGCCACTTTGGTGTCCCCTTTTAAATAATCAGCTCTTACCTCCTCAGCTCAGGGAGAAAGCCTGCCTCTGCTTGGGTTTCCTCTCTTTGCTACAACCTAGAAACTCTCTGGAGGCAGTAAAAGGAGGAGCTTGAGGTTTATCTCCCTTCACTTAGGCATCACTCTCCTGTTTCCTGTTGTCCAATGTCTGAAACTATTATTTCAGATGTTTAGTTTGATTATTTAAAGTTATTCAAGATGGTAGGGTAAATAAGGTTCTTGATACTTTATGTGGCCAAAAGTGGAAGCCCTTGGTAGACTTTTATGAAAAGTACACAGACAACGCTATATATTATATTCAAAAGAAAATTCCATTTTGTTTCCACTGCTGTGGTTCTAGGAAACATATTCCATCTTCAAACTGGCATGAATGCTGAGATTCCAGCCACGATGTATGCATTTACCAGAATAACCTCTTCTGTTTCTCCTCTCCACTTCGGATGCTTCTCTTGAGAATCTGCACTTTAATGCCTCAGCTGTTTCACTTTTAAACCTCTTACCCTCCTGGATCCTATTACTTGCTCAATTAATTGGAACCTTTTTTTTGGTTTGCTTTTGGCCTTTTCTGCAGTCAGGTCCTAAAGTTTGGCTCAATAATTCATATGTTCTGTTTGTTGGTTACAGTGCAATTTAGTGGTAGATTTATATTGCTGTATTTATTAGCTTTGCAATTCCTAACAGAGGTATCCATTTTCTGCCCTCAGGGCATGCTCACATTTTAATTGCCACTTATGTATTAAAGAATATTTCTTTACATGTTTCCAGTAACTTTTTCCCCCCCTTAAAATCTTTCATTAAGATATGTTTATTGAAAAGGATGGGGGCAGGAAATATAATGAGAACTGGGGAATAGAAGCAAAAGTATGACCCAGTCCCAGGTCTCAATGCTTGCCAGCTGTTCCATTACTATTTCTCTTGGTAGCGTGATGCTTACAGATTTTCCAAAGCTGGAGAGATGTTCGTTCTTCATGTCTCGTAGTCACTAGCCTGGAAGTTAGTAATCCAGAAGCTGTTGTACGATACAGCTTGGGTGAGCTTGATCTGATTAGGGGTTTGCTGTGCTGCTCCATGTCATTGTGGTATGCTGCTTGACAATAAAGCCCAGGATTTAGGTTGAGTGGCTCATAAGATTAGTGATGGGAAATGTGCAGTCTTTCATCTTTTGGTTCCTAATTCTGAGCCAATCAAGAAGTCATTGGCTTTAATGACCTCCAGTTAGAGGATCCTGTGAAATAAGCTGTTGCTGTCAATCCTATTTTTAATGGACAAGGATCCCCATAATTCAGTGACACATGGCATCCTTTGTTCCATTGGGTTGACAAATGGGCTCTGAATTGAACAGTTTCTGGAAACAATTTCTTCCTCCTCGGAGCTTAGGCAGTTTGACAGAATAAACTGTAGAAGTGTAACCAAACTTTTTTACTGATCCAAGTATGTTATCTGGAGTTGTTCCAGGATTTGGGGCTCATGTGGAGAATGGGGCCATAGTAAAAAGCAAATATTATTAAAGCCGGAAGAAGTTGGGATCCACTGTTGGCCTCGCAGCTCAGAGAGCACTGTGAAAAGGGGTCAGCAGTCTTAAAGCCAGAGAACACATGACTCGTCCTATGAGTCAACAGCTGTTTGGGTTGCCACAGGGAAGCTTGGGGGTCAAGATAAAGAAGTTAGTAAAACACTGGGCAGACTGAACACACTGGTACTAGAAAATTTGAAACTGAGGCTTCTCTTTTTTAAAAAAAGTCTCATAGTTTTTCCTGCAGTGAGTGCATATGAGCCAATTTAAGAAAATAGCATGCAAATTATATAGGATAATGCAAAATGAGGACAGATTATGTCAAATGGCAGAGGCCCTAACAAACCTGGATTTAAATTACTTGAATTCAACTCTCTCTTTCAGGGGGAAAAAGAGAGAGAAATAATTTAAATGGAGATTGATTCTGCTTGCCATTCCACCTAATAAATGAGCAAGAAATGGAGATGTGAACCCAACTTGTTCTCTGAGTTGATCTCAGTTCTTAGGTGCTTTTCACACTGAGTATTTCTCTGCACCAAGGGTAATCCAAATGTTTAATGAGACTTAATTGTCATACGACATGGTTGCTAAAAGCAAGCTAACAACTTTGTCTGGTGCTCAATCAGAGAAAGGACTGAAAGAAAATGGGGTTATAAATCTTCCTTATGGATTTTTTCCAAGGATAATTTTGATTCTATATAATTCTTGTTTCAAGTGCTGACCCTGGAATCCAATTTTGGCAAAATATATAACTCCTTTGGAATGACATAGTAACTGGCACACAGCTGGCACTTAACAAATATTGGTTAGGTGAATGAATATATGAATATTAGATACAATATATGAGCAGAGCGACAGGAAACTCTACTTCTAGAATATTCAATAACTCTGCTAGAAATGTCTCTAAGAATTGTCCTATTAAACAATAAAAATTTAAATTAAAAAAAGAATTGTCTTAGACACCATAGTTGTATGTGTATTATCTTTATATCTATCAGTTTGATTTATTGATTATTCTATTTAAAATATAATTATAGCTACCCCTCACACTGGGTGCTAAAATATGAACTTGGTAAAATTTTCATAAAATTTGAGTTGTAATACTGATTGGTACCTTTTGTGACTTGCTTATCTTTGAGTATAAAAATAAATTTTACTTATGAAAACAAATCCAAGAACAGTTTTCAAAGCACACATTGTGGAAATAGTCCATATAGATAGAAATTCACCTTGTGAAGTAGATGAGTCCTGAAACACAAGCCAAGAAGTTCCTTTTAAGCCTTCCATTGACCCTCTTAGCTGACTCACCTTGGGTGAGCTATAACCTTTCTACCCAGCTTCCTTTTCTGTAAAGAGGGAGGGTTGGACCAGAAGAAACTGAGGCTTTTTAGCATTTAAACATCCGATGGTAAGTTTTTAATAAATAATTTAGTGCTTTAGCAGATGAAAAGATTAGGGGGTTTTATTAGACACTCTCCTTTTTCAGTGATCTTTAGCATTGTGATTTGGTATTGACAAAAGGGGTCAAGTTTGGGGAGCTAAGATTTCCACCTACACACCTCATTATATCTATTTAGAAATACTCAGCAATATTCATTTGAAGTCTCTCAATTCAGTGGCGCATAAATATTAACTATGGGTTTGTTAAAAATATACATTCTAGGGTGAGGCTTAGGAACCTCAATATTTGTGAACATTCTAAGTAATTCTGAAGTGATGGTCCCTGAGCTCTTTTTGAGAAACACTGATTTAAGGTATAAAAAAAATTTGTCTTTGTATAGGAAAAAGCTCAAGATATAATCAGGTTCAATCTTCTATCCTCAAAGGCAGAATGAGCTTACCCTCCAAGTCCACCACAGAAAGGGATTACAGAAAGTCCTAGTTTTAATTTATTCAGATCTTTAGGAATTTCTTCTTTGTGTTAAAACTGAGCCAATGCTGTTTCACTTTTATAGTTCCTTTTCTTTGCTGGCCCCAATACCTCTAGTAAAAATTCTTATGGGATAATGAAATTTTGGAATTGAAAGTGACATCAAGGGATGGTTTTATTCAGTCCTCAGTTTTTTTTGGCTGGACTAAAATAAAAGAAATTAAAAAAAAAACAGTAAAGTGATTATAAGGATAATATAAAAATATTTGTTTGGCAAAGGACCTTAACAGCATTTTGGAGCATGCAAAACATTAGGCATTAGGCAAAAATGAGGAAGCAATCAGTGATGTTTTTCTTTTTTAAATTTAATTTTATTTTTTACTATTTTTCCCTTTATTGATTAAGATATTACAAATGTGACTTAATCCCCCCAATGTCCCCTTATCCTCCCACTCCTGCCCTCACCCCCCATTGTCCACATCCATAACTTATGCTTATATGTATGCATACAAGTCCTTTGGTTGATCTCTCCCCCTCACCCCCACCTTCCCCTACCTTCCCTCTGAGTTTTGGGCATCTGATCAATGTTTCTCTGTTTCTACATCAGTTTTTATTCATCGGTTTATGTTGTTCATTATAATCCACAAATGAGTGATATCATGTGATATTTATCTTTCTCTGACTGACTTATTTCACTTAGCATAATGCTTTCCAGCTCCATCCATGCTGTTGCAAATGGTAGGAGTTCCTTCCTTTTTACAGCAGCATAGTATTCCATTGTATAGATGTGCCAAAGTTTTTTAATCCATTCATCTGCTGATGGACACTTAGGCTGATTCCAAATCTTAGCTATGGTAAGTTGTGCTGCTATGAACATAGGGATGCATATATCCTTTCTGATTGGTGTTTCTGGTTTCTTGGGATATATTCCTAGAAGTGGGATCACTGGGTCAAATGGAAGTTCCATTTTTAGTTTTTTGAGGAAACTCCATACTGTTTTCCACAGTGGCTGCACCAGTTTGCATGCCCACCAACAGTGAATGAGGGTTCCTTTTTCTCCACATCCTTGTAATTTGTTGATTTGTTGATGATAGCCATTCTGACAGGTGTGAGATGGTACTTCATTGTTGTTTTGATTTGCATCTCTCGGATGAGCAGTGGCTTTGAGCATGTTTTCATATGTCTCTTGGCTTTCTGAATATCCTCTTGCGAAAGTGTCTATTTAGGTCCATTGCCCATTTTTTGATTGGATTGTTTATCTTCCTTTTGTTAAATTGTATGAGTTCCCTGTAAATGTTGGAGATTAAACCTTTATCGGTAATAACATTGGCAAATATGTTCTCCCATGCAGTGGATTTTCTTGTTGTTTTATTGATGGTGTCTTTTGCTGAGCAGAAGCTTTTTATTTTGATATAGTCCCATTTGTTTATTTTCTCTTTAGTTTCCATTGCCCTAGGAACTGTGTCAGTGAAGAAATTCTTTTGGCATATGTCTGAGATTTTGCTACATGTGAATTCCTCTAATATTTTTATGGTTTCCCATCTTATGTTTAAGTCCTTTATCCATTTTGAGTTTATTTTTGTGTATGGTGTAAGTTGGTGGTCTAGTTTCATTTTTTTGCATGTGTCTGACCAAATTTCCCAGCACCATTTATCGAAGAGACTGTCTTTGCTCCATTGTATGGTCTTGCCTCCTTTGTCAAATATTAATTGAGCATAGTGGTTTGGGTCGATTTCTGGGTTCTCTGTTCTGTTACACTGGTCTGTATGTCTGTTCTTATGCCAGTACCAGGCAGTTTTGAGAACAGTGGCTTTGTAATACAGCTTGATATCTGGTATTGAGATCCCACCTACTTTGTTCTTCTTTCTCAGGATCGCTGCAGTTATTCAGGTTTTTTTTTTTTTATTCCAGATGAATTTTTGGAGAGTTCATTCTAGGTCTGTGAAATATGCTGTTGGTATTTTAATCAGTGATGTTTTAAGGCACAGAATTTCCTAGTCAGTTATCCACAGGGAATCATCCTTAAAAATAAACAATTATCTGGAGGTAAGTAGGTAAAAGGTATGTAAGTAAAATATGTCTTTAGGGGTTTATGGATGTGGCCCAGGGTTTAGGTGGAAGACAGAAGGTGAGGTGAATAAATATCAAAGTCCTTATCCATTGCTGCTTGGTACCACAAAGTTCCCAGCAAGCCACTTTCTCTAGGTTTTAATCTATAGATGGTGCCGGATGACTTAAGAACTGTCTTCAAGGCTGGGTCTGGCTCACAACTCTGCCTTAGCGGTGCATTAGGCGATGGGAGTTGGTGATAGGGAAGATGAATTTGTCATGATCGCACGTGGTGTGAGCCTAAAAGTGATGTTTGCATTGGCTCCCTTGCCACCTTCCTTATGGTAAGAAGGCTTTCTAGTACCTCACCATTTCCCAGAGATTGTATCACTGGCTATTCTCAGTAAGTACCACAGGGAGAAAATAGCAGTCAATCAAGTTCTGGCTCTTCAGTTACCCTCTCCCATAACCCCCAAATGTATCCCATAGGCAAATCTAGTCTACTCTCTAGCCTGAACTTCATCTTTGAATTAATCAACATAATATAACAAGGAAAGAAGTTGGAGTTGGACTTGAGCCCTGTGCTTTAGAAAAATAACAGAAATCAGTAGGATGAGGCCTGCCCCAATGTCAAAAAGGAACTTCAGTGTTGACAGTCTTGGGTCAGTGTTTTTGGGAAAGTTATTATCTCTCTTGCTTGCTTGTTTGTTTTTTAAATAAAGCCATTATTGAAAATTTATTTTTTAAAATTGAAGTACAGTTAAGCTTTAATTAGCTCTAAAAAAAACATACCTTTTGCTGGTTTGCTAAACAAGACACGTGAGAACAGTAAATTTGTTCTTTGCTCCATAGCTCTGCACTTAAAATTTATCTTCATGATGATCAGTTCTAATCGTTTTAAAAGTTGTGTTGAATTAAAACACATAACCAGCCCTAGCCCATTGGTAAGTGGTTAGAGCATTGGCCCTGGGACTGAAGGATCCGCAGGTTTGCTTCCATTCAAGGGCATGTACCTCAGCTGCAGGCCTGATCCTTGGCCCTGGTTGGGGTTCAGGAGGAGGCAGCCAGTCGATGTTCCTCTCTCACATTGATGTTTCTGTCTCTGTCTCTCCCCGTCCCTTCCACTCTCTCTGAAAATCAATGGAAGAAATATCCTCGAGTGAAGATTAACAAAAAAATAAAAAATAAATAAAACACAGAGCCTGAATAAATAATTTCCAATGCATTTGAGTTTTCCCAAATTTCATTTTCTTGAATGAAATTAATTTTTTCTATTTTAATATTATGAAAAATAAATAGTATTTAATTCAAATGCACTCAACAATCAATACTGAGGAAAAGATCCTCTCCAAAGAAACAAATTAATGGCATCAAACCCAAGAAATATTTTTCTAGAAATTTTTGATATCCTAGTAGGGCTTGTGTTTTTTATAGCAGTTCCCACAGCTTCCCACAGGGACCTTTACCTCAACTTTTACTATAAATACTATCAGAAAATAACATAGCAGGTAGGGCAAATATATAAACTAAAACATAAACCCTAAACTCCTATCCCAACTCTAGCATTCACCATCTGTGTGACTTTAGGTAAGTTCACTAATGCCCTTAGACTCAGTTGCTTCGTCTGTCAAATAAGAATGTCATACCTACCTCAGAAGGCTTACATTAGGGTTAAATGAGATAATCCATGTCAAATGCTTGGAACACTGCCTGGCATCTATTGGGTGCTTAGTAAAAGTTAGCTAGCTATGATAATTAATTGTCTGCCCCTCCTCTACACTTGGAGTTCCCACAGGGCCCAAGTCATATGTCAATATTCAAGTTTATTCCTAGAGTTCCTGGCACATATTCTGTGCTCAGTTGATGGTAAGTGAAAAAACACTTTGCTCTTGGTGACAGTGTGGAATCCAGTTTGCAAAAGGAATTAATCACAAACCAAGCCTCAATGTTAATGTTGTGGAGTATTCACATGAAGAAACAATAGTTGTATTATCCCCAACATTGTGTTGTGTCTGGCAGGGGGAAGAGTGAAACTGTAACAGACCCTCTACTCTATTTTTGTTTTGTTTTGTTAATCCTCACTGAGGATCTTTTCCCATTGATTCTTAGGGACAGTGGAGGAGAGAGGGAAACAGAGAGAGAAATATTGATGTGAGAGAAACATATCGATTTGTTGCCTCCTTCATGAGCCTGGACCTGGGCCTGGGCAGGAGACTGCAACCAAGGTACGTGCCCTTGACTGGAATCAAACCCGGGACCTTTTGGTTCACAGGCCAATGCTCTATCCACGGAGCCAAACAGGCTAGGGCCAAATCCTCTACTCTTATTTTCCACCTCCTCTAGTACCTGCTAAATATACACTTAGTTTTAATACTTAGGAAGAGATTTGAAATGCATCAAATTGACAGAGGACTGCAAACAGATGATGAATTTTGGTGGCAGGAGTGCTCCAATCCTCTCATCTCATTGGCATGGCTGTGCCCCTAGTGTTCTTGTGGGTGACACTTTAGGGTTTATGTTTTAGTTTATATATTTGGCCTACCTGCTATGTTATTTTCTTATAGTATTTGTAGTAAAATACAACCAGTCATTGGAAGGTCTGGAACCAATACTTTGGACAACTGATTTCCTGGCAAAGGCTTTTATGAGCACACATGTATACCTGAGGAGAGTGTGATCATTTACTGGGTAAGCTTAATTGGCAAGGAAAGTAAGGTGGCACTACAAAAAACCCTCCTAGAAAAATCACTGACTCCAGGACCTAATTAGCAAAGTAAGGTTCTGGCCAGTAAGGCACTAGGCTGCTGGGGGCGAGCAGAAAAGCTTTAACTTTGAGGTACAGGGATAGCGGTTTGAAGCCTTGGCTGTGGAGTGAGAAAAACCTGGGTTCTAATCCCAGTTTTGTCAACTTTAAAATGCAGATAGTCAAACCTACTTTGTACTGGTGGCCCCATACTTTTGATTGATGTGCCAGTTCAACCCTGATCCTCTTGCTAGCGCCCTGTGCTTCTGTTTTCATTCTTCTAGTCAGTAACTCGGTGTTCTTTTAGTGTTCATCTTATCTGAGTATCAGTAAGGAAAGCAAAGTGATTAAAGCAAGTCACAATGAGATCTAGATAATCGATAAATTAACTCAGACACATTTACATTTTACAACTCACACTAGGAAAAATATTCTTACATGAAAAAGAGTCCATAGAATTTGTTAAATCAAATATATCAACAGCATCTAAGTGGAAGATAAAGACAAAATATTTTGTGATAGTATACCTTCTTCCTCTGGCAACGGTTTCCCTCAATACATACAAAAGAAGAAATGGGTAGCAGTCCTCCTTCAGAACCATTGCTGCTAGCAAGAGGAGTCTTTTTGAGGTGAGAGTGGATGTAGGTATTTGGACTGGGTCCCTAGTAAGTCTAAGTGTTTTCCATTTTTATGTCTTCTACAGAGATATACTATGTAAGATTTCATTTTTGAGGCAACCTCAAGTACCAAACACATAACTTTTTTTCCTTGAGAGCACAATGGAACCCTCTATTTTCATCTTTGTTGGAAATGAAAGGAAGTGCTTCCAAAATGTTTCAAATCCTCAGATGTCTTTAGTTTGGACAGAATGATATGAAAGATGAAGGCTGGCAGGGATATGATTGAAGTCTATAAAGTCATGAAGGGTCTGAGCAAGGTGACTACAGACTTGCTCACAAAATCTTTGAAAGCGAAAATCAAGGGCAATGGGTCAAAGCTTAAATGGCTAACTCATTGCGCTTAACTGCACCTTAACAAACATACTGTTAGTAATAGAAAGGAAATCAGGTAGAATTCTAAAATACCGATTGGATTAGCAAATCCATGGGAGTTCATTTCAAATCCATGGGAGTTCACTGGACCTGTGAATGATCTTGGGAAGAGCTTGGATTTGCTTCCATTTCACTTTGAATTCACAATTGAAATTACTTCCGGAGTCCTTGACCTTCTGTGGACTTGTATATAACTAGTGAAAGTTATGGGATGCTTCTGAGTACCTCCCTACCTTCAGAGGCTGACATCTTGTAAGAATATAGGTTTCTGAGTGTCAAAATTGAAGACTTCCTATTGGACCCAAAGAGTTTCAACTTCGTAGGTCCACACATCTCATAATATTGAGTTTATCCTGGAGGAAAGTAACTTACAAATTCTTAAACTAAGAGTGGATTCCTCATTGCCCATATTTTCATGTGGAAAGTAGAATAAGAGAATGTTCAAATCCTTGTGATTTACTAGATGCTCTTGATGAAATCATATTATTAGCAACAAAGATATACATATTTAGTTAAGTTTCAATATATTTGTTTTTTACCTACAGTGATCTTATTGGTTTCAAAAAACAGCACTCAATTAAAAATGGATTGTGTGCTTGTTATAGCAAATGAATATTGATTTGATAAAAAATGCATTAATTTCTTTAAATTCCCATAACAATGCATTTATTTTCAGAAAAAAAAAGGGTTGGAAAATGTGCAGTCATGTAACCTGATAATCTCACTAAATGGTATTTACTATTGCTTACCAGGAAATTTTTCTTCTATACTTTTAAAGCAAAATCTCCAATATTAAGTAATGTATGTAGTGCATATGAAGCATTTGAAAGAAAAGAAAGCTCCCTAATTTAACTCAAGGTCACATGCACACTGTCAGAGCAAAGAGGGAGTTGTGAAATTATCCAGGGAATTTGAAACAGTCTAGGCAGTCAATCCAGATAATTTAAAAAGGTTATTAAAGATGCTCATAAGAGTAAGAGAGTTATCTGCTAACATGAAGACACAGTTTTGAGACAAATCAAATTTAGTGTTGGTTAAGAGCCTTTAGGTCTTTGCTTGAAATCCATTTTACTAGAAACACACATATACTTAAAATGTAGGGAATTATTTAAAAACTAATGTTTTATTCATTTACTAACACACACAAAGCCATAGAAATGTCTTTAAAAATAACGTAATATGTGTACATGTTTGTTTAATTATTTTTATGTCAAGTGGATGGAATTGAGCAAAGCCTGTGAAACTCAATGCATCATGTAAAAATACAAGTGAACCTCAGAAGAAGTACTTAGTTGGAAGGAGGAAGAAACCAGGATTCTCCTGTTAAATTTTCCGTTGTCTATATTTAGGCAAGTCCTTCATACTTTTTCAGTTTTCTAATTTGTAAAGTGAAGAAATGAGAGCTGGAAGGGCAAAGAATAGATAACCTCTAAGTTGAACATAAAGTAACAAAATATATCTACACACATTTATGTCGTTTAGACACACCACAATGTGAGTCTGCAATAGTTAGCTAATTATATAACTGGCAGAATAAATAGCAAATTAATAAATTATGCTTTTGTTTACTCTTCTTCAAAGGATAATTGCTCAGTAGCTCAAGCTTCCAATTAGTAGGAAATCATTCAATGATTGTTGAATGGAACTGATTGTGACCCATAGTACATAAAAATGGGCTTGAATTCTCTACCAAGTATGCTTGAATTTCGCAAATCTTTCATTCCACGCTAGGGAAATCAGCCTCAGAAATTATTGCACTATTTTCATGGTTTAGATAAAGATGGTAGATTTCACTAACAAACAGTTATCTTTGAGAAGAGAAATATAAACAAAATCACAGCTTGTGTGTGAACTGATTTTATTCTTCTTTCCAATGCAATTGAAGGCCCAATATGTAAATATACATTTCAAGTGGGAAGGCTCTCTCTCTCTCCCTCAGATAAACTGACATGCTAATTCTGCCAAGGATATAGCATGCACTCGTCTTTCTCTCCATTCTCAATATTGTCACCATTTTTCATCACTATCCTCATCTGCAATTACTCCTGGATAATTTCTTTGTCCCCAGAGCTGAACTGTTCAATATAGTAATAACTAGCCACCGTGGTTATGGAGCCCTTACAATGTAGCTTGTTCAAATGGAGATGTGCTTTAAATGTAAAATCCACAGTGGATTTCAGAGATATAATGTGAAAAAAAAATGTAACATATCCCATTAGGAATTTTTATATTGATCACACACTGAAATGATATATATTAAATAAATTGTGAAAAATAAAATACATTTTTTCCTCTTTATTGTATTTATTGGGGTGACACTAGTAACCAAAATTATGCATGTTTTGGTACATGATTCTACAACACATCATCTATATGTACACTGTTGTGTGTTCACCACCCCAAGTCAAGTCTCCACCCATCACCATTTAATAAAAATATAAAAATAACCTGTTTATTTTTTACTTTTTAAAAAGTGGCTTTCAGAACATGTAAAATTACCTAATTTTACCCCATTTGTGACCACATTTTATTTCTGTTGGACAGAGCTTCTCTTGCATATCTGCTGAATATGAATTTTCCTCACATGGTCTTTCTCAAAGACTTTCAGTGGCACTTTAATCCCATCCACATAACCCACATGTTCTTTTTAGCTTTCAAGACCACTGCTGCTCTGCACCATTCCTGTTTCAAGAGAACTGTTTCAAGAGAAAACATCCCCTCCTAGAATGCATGGTTTGCTGGCTGCCCTTTCCCTGCCCTTTTCTTCCTCACTGCCATTTGTGCCAAGGCTCTGAGCAGTTTCATTCATCACACATTTATTGATTTTACTGCTGGGCTGTAGGTCCGCAGTGCCTCCCCTCTTAGAATATACAATATAGTGGAAGAAAGAGACGAGTAAACAGTAAGTAGCAATTTGAGTCATAAGTGCCATGATGGGGTGACAACAAAATGCTGGAAGTTACACAGATGGGTCCCTAACTCAGGTTCAAAAGTTTAAAGACACGTGAGAGAACACAACCAAGATCAGCAAATCCACTCAACAAACCCACATATAGGAGTGTTAGATGCTTATTTTGCATGTAGTAGTTATTGGTTATTCAACATGATTGTGGACGTGTATAACTGAAACACTACCCAACTAGATTGTATGCTCCTTGACACAGGGCCATGTCTTTGCTACCCTTTCCCAAGTGCTGAAATAGACACACACACACACACACACACACACACACACACCACAAAAACAAAAAACAAACAAAAAACAAACAAAAAACAAACAAAAAAACAAACAAAATCCCCTAGTAATTATTTTATTTTAGAGCTTATGCCAGCTGTGTGTCTAGTTTTAAGTGCAGTAAAATATAATCAGCAAATCACACTTATTTTTCATTCTTTCCCAGTATTTTTTGTTTGTTTCTGTAGTAGCAGTACATACCCTCTCTTCCTGTATATTGCCTTTTTCTGGAAAAATGTTGTATATTGAATAAATTTTTCTATAAAAATTATAAAAACAAAAACAAAACAACCCTTAGTAAATAATAGATTTAGACTTTTCTTGGGTTCTTAAAAGATTTTAATATCACAGTTGTAGCCAGGAAAAATGGGAGTACCTCCTCCCACCTCTCATTGGAGGCCCCATTGGCAGCCTCTGAATAAAGAAAGGTGAGGAAGCTGAGTGTGATAGCTCAGTGAGGTTTCTGTATCAAAGAGAAGCCCCCTGCACTCTGGTGGGATTTAGGATATTTTATAGGTTCACACATATACTCTTTATTTTTTAAAATTTATTTTATTTTTGAAAGTATTACAGATGTCCTCTTTTTTCCCTTCATTGACCCCCTCCACCTTGCTCTTGTTCCCTCCCCAGGCCTTCACCACACTATGCATTATTGTCTGTCCATGGGCTGTAAATATATGCATACAAATTCTTTACAAAATCTCCCTCACAACCACCACCCTGCTTCCCTCTGAAATTCATCAGTCTGCTCAATGTTTCAGTGTCTCTGGATCTATTTTGTTCATCGGTTTATCTTGTTCATTAGATTTCATATATAAGTAAAATCATGTGATACTTATCTTTCTCTGGCTTATTTCAATTAGCATAATGCTCTCCAGGTCCCTTCATGCTGCCTCAAAGGGTAAGAAATCCTTCTTTTTTTACAGCTGCATAGTGTTCCATGGTATAAATGTACCACCACTTTTTTACCTACTAATCTACTAATGGACACTTGATCTATTTCCAGGTATTAGCTGTTGTAAATAACACTGCTCTGAACATAGGACTGCATATATTTTTTTCTGATAAGTATTTCAGGATTCTTAGGATATATTCCTAGAAGTGGGAACCACTGGGTCAAATGGCAGTTCCATTTTTAAATTTTTTGAGGAAACTCCATACTGTTTTCAAAGAGCAGCTGACATAGAATAAATGCCCAGTACAACATCCTTTTCTAGGATGTCTGTCCTTTCCCATAATGCTTAACTCTGACAGATGCTAAGTACACTGCCAGAGAAAATTGTTGAGCTTCATGGACTTTGATCAGGTGATCAGCGTTAATGGTACTGTGTCATAGTCCTTTTTCATCACCAAAGGAGTAAGGAAGGGTGCCCAAAAGAGCTAGCTTCACTCAATTTTGTGTAGGGATATTTCAGAATAGTACTACAAATTTAGAACTGATGTTACTCTCTGCTTCAGATCTCCTGGAAAACATTCCCGTATCATCAAGAGTGACTTAACAGCTAAAGTCCTTTCTTAAGTCAATAAGCCAGGGTGATATACTATACATGCTGACAAAGGCACACACAAGCAGATGTGAGGAATATTGGTCTACTGTGTATTGTCAGCACAATACTGTAGTCTGAAGAATGAAATGATGTACCCAAGCCTACATGAGGGAGTCCTGTCCTTATAACAGTCTTCCCTGGTGAATCAGAGATGAAACGTGGCTTTGGAGTTACATTGCTTGGGTTTAGTTCCATCTCTGTTATTTATCTGCTGAATGATTTGAGTAGGAAAAAGTCTCTAAGCTCAGTTTCCTCTCTTGTAAGATGGAAATGAAAATAGTGTCAATCTCATTGAATTGTAGTGAGGACTAAATGGGATAAAGCATGAAAAGCTCTTGACACAGTGCCTGCTAAGTAGTGAGTTCTCAGTAACTGGTGGCTGTTATTAGTGATTTCAGCTGGCTGTGTTGACCTCGAGAGCCAAGTGGTAAGCAATACTAGACCAGCTTGTCCTAAGAGGGAATGCCTGGCAGAACACTGTTAGACAAGAAATGAATCTTTAGGGGAATCTCTAATGGGTTGCTTGTTACATTATGAGGCTTTCAGTGGCTGTAGATGATGCTGTTGTGTCACTATTATCACTATCATCCTAATGTGGATGCCAGCCAAATTATTCTGAGTTTGTTTTATGATCATCTACCCCTACTCTCTCAATGCTGGACCACCGTCTACTAGAAAAGGGATTTGTTCAGTTGTAAAAGCTGCTTGCCACATTCACGGCTCATGAATAAAACTGTTCACTTCCATTGGTGACTTCGGATGATGTAGTCTGGACATAGTTCCATGCCCACAGATGACTATTATCACAGTTTTAGTAAGTGAAAGAAATGTGTCTATGTGTTATGCATGTGTGTGTGTAAGAAAGGTATCTGGTTTTTACTCCTCCTTTAGTCATTTCGTCTTTCAAAAATATTTACTACATGTTTACTATGTAATAGGCACTATGTTCTGATGCCACTGCTGAGCTTTATGTAAGCAGATTCATTTTCTGTTCTGTTTCTGTAAACTATATTTTCCAGGTTTCCTTGCCAAGTGGCTTCTTACTAGATTCAGCAAGAATCTTGAAGTGGGTAGCAGAGCAGGACGAAGAGGAGAAGCAATGGTATTTCTCACCATGTCTCCCGTCTCGCGCTTTGGGAAGCGGCTACATCTCCCCTGTGTCCCACCTCCTGCCAGGCAGCTTCTGTCATGTATCTGACTCCTACGAGGCAGCTCAGATCTTGGGTTCATGTAATAGTCTCTCCTTTTTTTCCAGCCACAAGGATGGGAGCAGCTTCTTGCTCTTGCTTAACTCTAGGTTGTCTCAACTCTCAATTTCTTCAACACCTTTATAACTAGTTTTCGAAATTAAATTCCTTCTGTTAAACTATCTGCTGTAGTCTTTGTTTTTTTGACTAGAGTTTGGGTGGTATGATCTCAATACTTTACATTTTGGAAGGACACAGATATTATTCAAATAGTCCTACAAATACATAATGCCATTCTGTGATATGCTATGAAGAACAGGTACAATGAGGGCATGTGACTGGGTGGGGAGCTGTGCTGATCAGTTCAACGTCTTGCTATATGTGAGGTCCACCCACCTGCAGCACTGTCATCCCCTGGGAGCTTGTTAGAAACAAAAACTCTCAGATCCTACCCTACTTACAACTGGTTCAGAATCTGCATTTTAATAAGCTGCCCACTCAGAGGAATGATCCAATGATAGCATCAACTTTCAGTCTGATTACTGGTTCAGTCCTCCCAGCGCTAGTCTACTGGGCTTATACAGAGTCGGTGGTGGCCATGAATCTCAGTTCCAATCAAATGAAGAAACCTTGCAATGCCTGCTTCTTAAACCTGCCTGAGCAAATGCTGCTGGCCAGGCTCTAGGGCTAATGCAAGAAGGAAGATGGACATTAGAATAATTCAGGTAGAACAGCCAAAATACTACTTCCCTGCTGGCTATTTTGGAGGAGGTGGAAACTGAGCCTTAGAGGACTGGGTCATTGAAATGTATTGAAGCATATTATAAGAAAGTAAATATCTTCCCCAAAGTGACCATATCTTATATCAGCCAATACAGGACATTTGATCACCATAAACTTCCCACACCAATAAACTTCAGGTGAGACTCACATGCATTATTTTTGTAACCACAGTGAAGGAGGCTGTCAGAGAGAAATTATATAAAATGTTATAGGAAGGTTTTTAATGATGATCTCTTTAATTTTTAAATAGTTTCCCCCTCACTCCCAAGACCTGTTCATTGATTCTGGATGTGCTATTCCCTTCTCTGTGTCCATTACCCAGAAGAGAGGATAGTGGGAGAGTAAGCCTGGAAGCAGAAGATGACACCACACAGCACCTGTGCTCTTCTGTGAGCTGTGCTAACCTGAGTAAGTGCCTCAAGGTTTCTGACACACAGTTAATTCCTGTGCCAAAATGACACTGGAAACGCCTTACTCATGGATTACGGTGTAAGAATGTGCTCTATAAAGTGAAAGAGACTAACTAGTGTTGGAAAACTATACTTAAAGCAAAGTGGCGGATCTATAGGGGGAAAGTGAAAGGTGTGAAAGTGTGATTAAAAGTGATGCGCTCTGCAGCTCCTGTGCTTGGGTCAAAAAGAACTAGAGGCTGCACAGTTTATAAATACTTGTGCTATTTTTTTAATGCTAGCCTGTACATCAAACATGTCAAACTCAAGGCCTATGGGCCGCATGTGGCCCACAACAAATATTTTTACGGCCCAGCCAATGTAACAGTATGTAAGAAACCTTTCAATAAACATTTTGTAACTTAATTTTTACAATATCCTGTTATACATAACTAGAGGCCTGGTGCACAGATTCGTGCATGGATGAGGTCCAGCTGGCCCGCTCTAATTGTGGCGATCAGGCCCGACTGGCCAGGGGGAGGGGCCACGGGCAGTCGAACTCCAAGTTGAATGCCCCCATCGAGGGGATAATTTGCATATTAGCATTATATTATATAGGATTATTAATAATGAACTACAACATTCTCTAATAACTGATTACTATAATTGTGTTGCATTCATTTCCCTTATGCGCCTTACTCACAGGCACATCATTTCTCTCCACTAATACTAGCAGTGAATATCTTATCAGCCAATTGCCACGCCATTAGTCTTGGACTGACTTGTTTGGTATGCGCAACAGGAAATATTTTGCTTTCGGAAAACAAGAAAAATAGGTTTATTTGTGTTATGCTTATAAATTTGTGCAGTTCAGTGTCTGGTAAGTTAATGTTCAAGAAAAAATATTAATTTTTATTAAAATGTTCTATTTTATGTTAATGATGACTCATTTATTTCAGCTCTTTGTATTCAGCATGTCTCTATCGAAATAAACCTACATTTCTATGAAAATTGAAGCTTTTGGGGGGTTTTGTGGCTCACATAAGCTTAAACCTTGTTTGTTTGGCTCATGTTAGCCTTTGAGTTTGACTTACTTGCTGTTCATCTTTCAGCCACTCCCTGTTTCTTGAGTCTATTTTGAATTGTGGCTACTAGTACTTACTAGTACTTCTTTCTTATTTGTGGCTGTTCACGCTGAGATTCATTCAAGAAATATTTACTGAGCACTGACTCTATACCAGGTGTTAGGGATACTCAGTGAGTAGAATAGACCCAGAACTTTTGTTCTCACAGAGTTTAAATTGCAATAAGGTTAAGTTGATATAACAGGACTGTTAGGATTACACTTAAGTCTAACAATTATCCATCAGCTCTCCCCAAAGACATGCAACCTATCTGGTCCTAGGTGGGATGAGTATGAAGATTCCTGCTTAGGTTGCTTGCTGGTTATAGTTGCTGTTTGGCCAGCTCTGATTTTGCAGTATGTAAAAGTATTTTATCTTCACCCCATTTCTGGGTATCCCCTTCATACTACCCTCCCCAATGACTGAGTCTTCTTTCATGACTTTGTCAAATCTGCTGTCAGCCTTCTGGGATGAGGAGATGTTCTGCTTGCAGGCTATTCCTTTATTCTTTCACTTATTTATTGTTCACTCACCCCTTTAATATCTATTGAGATCATTATGTCACTATGCTAGGATACACTATAAATAAGACAGGAAGTAATCCTGTCTTCACAGACTATCTTTTCTAGCAGAGGTGCCAGTGGACACAATTAACTACTCAGCTATGATTATAAAGAGGACTATAGAGGAAAAGTGTACCTTACTAGTAGAGTCACTAGTTGGGGTACTTAGACAAGTCTGATTAGTTTACTTCTTCGAGGAAGATATTTGAACTGAACTCTGGATAATTGTGGACAGGGGCTACAGTGGGTGGGGGGGTTGTTGGAGTAAGAGCAGGGTGTGCAGACAAGTGCATGTGTAAAGGCTCTGAGGTAGAAAAGAACTTGGCATATTTGAGAAGCTGGAAAAAGTTGACATTACTGGATCATGGAGAGTGTGTGGAATGAAGGAACAGGATGAAATGAGGATGTCTGTATTCTTGTAGGCCATGTGGAGGATTTGAAGGTTTATACTAAAGGTAACAAGAAAGTTTATTTGAAGAGTTTTATGCTAGGGTGTGATATGATGTCACCTATTTCCAAGTAAATATTTTGGCTGTAATGTAGACAATGAGTTGGAGGTATGGCAAGAAGGGATGCGTAGAAACCAATTAAGAAACTACTACAGCTGTCCAGACAAGAGATTAAGTTAGCTTAGATGAGGTGGTGGCCATGGAGATGGAAAAATGAGTGTATTTAACAGGTATTAAGGAGTGAAAATTAGAAGGACAAGGTGACTGAGTGGATGTTGGCATTAAGGAAAAAGGAAGACCAAGCATGACACCCAGGATTCTGGTTTTGGCCTCTGGGTAGATGGTGATGTTGTTCACTGAGATGAGACATACTGAAGGAAGAGTGGGTAGATAGCTAGATATACTGGTCTAGAGTTCAGAGATAAAGTTTGGGATGCAAATTACTTCTGGTAATTACTTCAATCATTGTTGAGTAAACATTTCAGATTTTGGAGCCAATAATTTAAATCTTGACTGATAGAAAAATCATTTTATCACCTATTTCTATAAAATAAGTGTTCTGATTTATTCTATTTGTTAATTAGTTACATTCTATTTTTTTCTAACCATTGCTTCTAACTCAAGGGATAATTCCACAGAAACAATTGAGGAGAATATTGACTTAGAATGTCCCTACAACTATAGTGAACAAAAAATAGGAACATGATAGAAACATATGGAATATGGCTTTTCTTATTTAAGTCTGGCATTTGAAAAGATATAGATTTTACTTCATGATAAAATTAGTGCATCCAAGTAATCCTAGCTGGTGGTTTCCCTTTATTTGTTATTTAGCTATTATTATAATCCATCATACATGTCTAATTAGAAGTTGTTATAATTTAGGAAAATATTAAACGCTTAAAACATAAAATTTTTAAGGAGTTCTGTTCCTCTAATTTTCTGAACTGCAAGACATTTTTTATCTTTGTTGATTTGAAAACCTCAGGAGAATCCTGCATGAAATCTGAAACTGGCCCCTGTACGTGGAGACCAGGAGAGACCAAAGAAAGAAGCAGGCCACTCCAGACAGCGAGGTTTAATAAGCAAGGAGACTTACATACAGGGCTTACCTTCTGCAGCTTTAAGATGAGTAGATCCTTGCACCCACCTGCCAAAATCTTAAAAGTTTATAGAGAGACCTTAACTGGGTTCAGTCACATATACTGTCCAGATGGTCTCAACGACACATTGCTCCCTCTCAAGGGTGTGTCCTTGAAAACCACTCCAACTGTGGGAACAATGGGAAGAATGTATATTCCAAGGATAGAGGATGTGGTGAGGAGCCTTTGATTGCCCAGATCCAGCTACCAATGAACATGATTTCAAATGCTCCTGGATAGATCATGAGATGTATAGTGCCTATATATTAAACTTCAGACTTTTAGACATAGAAGGCCAAGGTGGTCTGTACTGCCAGCAACCAGATATCTAGCTATGATGGTAATATAATATGTCTTGCAGATGTTGCCAGTTATCCACCCCGCCACCCTCAATGCCCATTAACCATCCTCCTTTCTCCTCAGCACCAGAACCTGGACTTTCCTAACCTCCTTTGCAATATGTGACCCTTTGACTAAAGGGCTTGCCAGTGAGATGTAAAGAGTAGTTTTACATCTGTGTTGGCAGAGAGCTTAATGGGTGGGATGCAGAGGTGTGGAGAAGCTCATGTTCTCCTGCCTGCTGCTGGGAATCCAGATATAATGGCTGAAAAACTAGCTGCCATTTTGGGCTATAAACATTATGTGTGGTAGACCAGAAAGACAGAATGAGCCTGGGTTCCAGATGACTTTCTGGAGCCCCTATATTAATCTTGGGTTGACTAAATGATGTCTTCTTTTACCTAAAAAGGGAGTGAAATTTTGTGTGTATTTGTGTTGTAGTTGGTTCTTTGTTATTAATAGTTAAAGTCAATCATTTTACTCCACATTTGGCAATTACCTGGATACTTGACTATAATGCAACTTATTAGAGTATGACATTTGGCGAAAAGAAAATAGGTTTGGATCTCATCCAAAGAAGTTTATTACTGTGGTGCTAGTGAAATCTTGTTTTAATACTGTTTACCTCTTGCCTAAGGCTTGATCAAGAGCAGTGTAAAGATCAGCAACTGAGCTTGAATGGCAAACAGAAACTATGACAGAAGACAAGGAAATGAATTAGGGGTTTCAAAGAAATATTTGCAGATCGCATCTGTGAGCTTTTGCTGCATAACAAACCACTTCCAAATGTAGTGACTTCAAACAATAACCATTTATTTAGTTTGTGCTTTTGCAGATTGGTAAATTGGGCTGGGCTCAGGTTGGCTGCTCTGATGATCTGGGCCAGGCTTGGCTGCTCTTGGCTGGAGCTCTTCCAGGCATCTCGAATTGAGTGCCAGGTCAGCTGGGGCTGATTGACTTTTGGCCGGGTGCTTGATTTTTCTTCTATGCAGTCTCTTATTCTCCAGAACTTGTTCACATGACTAGGGTGGCAAAGGTCCTAAAAGAGTAAATGGAAGTGTGCAAGGCTTCCTGATGTCTAGCCTTGGAACTAGCACACAGTTGCATCTGCACACATCAACTGGTGAAAGCAAGTTACAAAGCCAGCCTAGATTTATGGGGTGAAAAAAATAAACTATATCTTGATGAATTTCAAGAAATTGTGGGGGAATTGGTAGCTATTTTTGCAATCTACCACACAGACATCTAAAAATCCAATCTAAAAGGGAAATTATGAGAGATTACAGGCTCTAACAAGAGTAAGCTATCTGAACAACATTTGTAGAAAACAACTTAGGGGTTAAGAGTGAAGTCGTGCAATGAGAACTGAATTCAAATTCTGACTGTGTTGTTGACTGGCTGGGTTCCTCATTTATAATGATCATCCCATGGGTTTGTGAGGATTTTATATGCATAAAACTCCTGGCACAGTTCCTGGTATGTGCTAAGCAATAATAAAAGACAGCAGTTATTGTTGTTATTATAGGACTATAGGCCAAGTGCACGAATTTCGTGCACTGGCAGGGTCCCTAGCGACTGCCGGCTTCTGGCTGCTGACTGCCAGCCAGGGCCTCTCTCCCTTCTCTTGGGCAGCCTGCCCCCTGGTCGAACTTCCGGAAGAACTCTAGTCAAGGGGACAATTTGCATACTATGCTTTTATTATATAGGATACTGCTGTAGGAAAGGGTCTGGGTTGGAGACAGGATTTAGCAGGACTGGAGATGAATAGTTGAGCAAGGGAGAGTTTGGCTCAGACTGGCAGAAAGAAAAAAGAGAATTATCTTAGAGTTATGTAGTGAACTAAGGCAAGACAAAATTCAAGATCAGGCAGACTAGGGATTCATCATAGCCATCGGTAAGCAGATCAGCACAGATCTACCCAGGACAATAATAGTTAACAATTTATTAATCATTTACACTGTTTAAGTGCTTTGATAAGGACTAATTGATTTTTCCCATAACACCCCATCTAGATATTTTTGCTACCCCATTTTATAGTTGGTGAAATTGAGGCATAAACAGATTTTTTTGTTAGCTCATTGCCCAAGGCCACAACCCTTCAGTCTGAATACCAGCCAGGTGTGTCTCACTCCTGACTCTAAGCTCCTGCACTTTCTCTATATTGTGGGAAGACCTGAGTGGAAGCCAGTGTCAGCAAGTGAGGTTCAGAAGTTCCCAGAAAGGTAGGGAAGATTCAAGCAGACCACTTGTGGTACCCAAAAAACTGTAGCTGAGAAACTATTGGGGACAGGGTGGAGAAAGAATTGTCTTAATAATGGAGACCTTCTATATAGCTCAACACTCCCATTTGCACTGTTTCTGGCATTAAAATTTCTAGTCCTCAAAATGCAGAAAGGTGAGAATTACTTTCCCTTCACAAGTCAGCTACTTGAAAGAATAGTCTCCACTTGTTGACTTTGCTTACTCCTCTCCTACTCTTTAGCTCCCAGCAGCCTGTCTCCCAAACCCTACTTTGGTCAAGGTCACCAGCAATTTGGGATGGCCACTTCAGGTGGATTCTATTCAGTCCTGATTGTTAAAGAGATGTAGTTATTCTTTTACTGAAATGCTTTTCTTCCTGCCAGATAATCTTGGCCTAAAGGAGGAGACTCCCGTGCTTTATCAAGCATGGCCTCAGGTAACCTACTCACTCTCAGGGCCTCAACTTTACTCAGCATTTATAGCAGCACATTTCCATGGCCCACATCAGACATCTACACTGTTTCAATATTTTTTCTTGTTCCTTTGACTGTTAAAGATATGATTTCTTTTACTGTCTCTGACCTCTAGTCTAGAATCTGAGAATTGTAAGTAGGGGCAGTAACTATTGTTTGCGTCTTTAGATGCAATGTAATCAATTTGACTGCAAGTCTATGAGCTCAGTAGTACTATTTTTATTTTACAGATAAAGGAACTGAGGCTCAGAGAGAAAATTAGCATACAATGGAAGAGGAGTCTGGATTCAAAAATACCCAGGTTGTTTTGACATAGAGCCTGTGTTTTCCTGCAACCTCTTGCTGCCTCTTATAATTCACAAATGGTACACCATGGGATCAATAGCACTGTCTGCAATAACATAAGAGTCTAATTTGCATTTATTTATTTGTTTGTTTATTGTTTATTCACTCCTATTGCCTTTGGGACATAGCAGCACCTGGCTGACTGATGAAGGAGAGTATAAGCATAGCTTTCCAATTGCCCAAGGTGTGAATGGCCAAAGGTCAGGATTCTATGGGGATGCCTGGGTGCCTCCTTTTTTGTAATTTGTAGCCAGAGTCTGCCATTAATTTGGGATTTTATGAGGAGGGGAAAACACACTAGTGTGATTGCAGGTCAAGAACTCTTCCACAAAACACAGGTAGAGAGCAAGCAATAGTTCAGAGATTAGAAATTGCAATCCAGGCATGAAGGTACTCTGGAAAAACCCATCTTTTATCGCACCCCACCCCCTCTTTGGGATCACTGAAGCCAGTAAGTTAAAACTCAATATGAGAAGCTTAATGGGTGAAGCAGCATATTAATGGAGGAAAATGAGAGGCATTTCTTGACCTGGTAATTTGAAAGGAGAGTAGGTGAAGTGTGTAAATTTGAGAAAATTCAAAGGTGAGTCATTTTGGAAATGGATAGTAAGCATACATCACAGTAACTGCAGCTCAGAATTGTGCATCTCTCCCCTGACATCCATTAAAGCAGGGCTTCCTAGCATTTTTACTATTTAATACTTGCATCCTTGTTTGCTTGATTTTGTCATATGTGGTCTATGCTTATTTAAAACTTCAAATGCATGAAAATGACTCTTTCTCTGAAGTTTTAATGATGTTCCCTTGAGGTAATTAGAGGCACTTGGTCGTGGGAAGTGTCCCAGGGCTGGGAATTACGGCATCATGGAAATGAAACCACTGCTACCTCCTTCCATTTTTAATTTAGAAGGAACAGCTGGACATACTGTTCAAGAGCTGAGGCTACAAAGAAAGGAAACTTAGTAACTCAAAGAGCTGGTTTGAGATCCTTGCCCAAATTTACTAGTAAGTAGGAATTAGGGTTGTAATCACAGAAAAGGAAAAGACTCTAACATTCCATTCTGTTAGGAATTTGATCCCTGCTCGCCTAAGTCTTAGTATGCTCTGTGTGGGAGTTCATTTATTCAACAAATATTTATTAAGGGCCTACTATGTGCCAGGCTCTGTGGTTAAGCAGTGAATCAAGTAAAGTCCCTGTTCTTAAGAAATGGACATTCTGGTGGGATAGACTGA